>KN886491.1:13600-26584 GCA_000934455.1 Apostichopus parvimensis
CCCCCTTGAGCAGTTTTCTTCATGAATCTGACGTAATGTATAGTGAGGGTGTACATGTTTACAAGGGTTTCACGATTTGCCCCCATATAACCTTTGACCTCCACCAAAAACAATAGGCTTCTTTCACTCAATGTGGTACTTCTACACACTAAATTTGAGGTCCCCCTTGAGCAGTTTTCTTCATGAATCTGACGTAATGTATAGTGAGGGTGTACATGTTTACAAGGGTTTCACGATTTGCCCCTGATAACCTTTGACCTCCACCAAAAACAATAGGCTTCTTTCACTCAATGTGGTACTTCTACACACTAAATTTGAGGTCTGCCCAAGCTTCCAGTATTGAGATATCATGATTACAAGGTTTTCACAATTTGACCCGGGCTGGTGACCCCAATGACCTTTGACTTTGACCAGAAATACTAGACTTTTTGTACTCAATGTGGTACTTCTACACACTAACTATGAAGTTGGTCTGAACTTCCCTTCTTGAGATATCGTGTTGACAAGGTTTTCCCAATTTGATCCCTGGTGACCCTAAATGACCTTTGACCTCCACCAAAAACAATGGGCTTCTTGTACTCAATGTGGTACTTCTACACACTTAATATGAAATTGGTCTGACCTTCCCTTCTTGAGATATAGTGTTTACAAGCTGGGCTTCACACACCCACACACATATACGTCATACGCCATCATGATTGCAAAGGTTATGATTATCATCAAAACCAAAAACCCTTAAAAATCTGCCCTGTCACTGCCTAAAAGTACAATGCCAGCATTTCCAAACTTTAAACTTGCAGGTATGAACATACGGTATACTAAGTGTTTGTTTCATGTTTCATTGTTAGCATGTACTACTGATGGCAACAATATAATGTAACAATGGTAGTACGGCTGTACCGTAACAGTTTAAGACTATATACCAGCATCAATATTGCATTAATATATTTCCAACTCAAGATTGAAAATACAGTATATATACATAAATGCCACAGGACTATAATATTGAGACAATAATTTATCCAGTATGGTATCCCAAAAATGTTTCTCAAAAGTTTCAAATTGCTTTTACAAGTGCAAAAGATGTACATGTTGTCAGTTGTGTTCACAGGGCCCATAGAAATTCATTTATATTGGAAAAAATGCTCCAGGGCTTCAAAACTGTTACACAAAAATGGGAATAAATGTCCCAATACTGGTTCCAAACTTCTATAGACAAGCTCAAAGTCTCCCGTATCGTACCCTTGTTAACAATGTGAATTTTTTTGGTTCGCTATTTTTTAAGCACTGTACGTACTGTTAGTGGTTCCCTCTCGGATATTGAAAATTGATCATTTCATCTGTGCAGTACACATTTTACCAAATTAGTGTATTGATGTCCTACACTTACAGGCAGTGGTAATGGTCAAATATATAGTGTAATGATGGTTTTTTGTCTTATATAGAACTTCTAAAAGCGAATCAAAAGAAGCTGTGGGCGAAACAAATTACTGTAATCAGATCCACTATTTCCTCTTCCAATGCAAGTATGATCGACATTCTTCCCGTTGTGAATTACAGGACGGGTCTAGCTAATAGATTGTTGTACATTATTGGGCACTGGTGCACGTACACCTATGTCACTTATAGAAATTGCCCACACGTTGCCCTGGCAAATTTTGTAATGGTCATGATCCAGTCATCGAAGATGACAGAACTTCTGTTCCAATGATGGAAATTCAGCTTTGGAGATTGTGTGGCAGATGACTGTAGCACTTGAAGTTGTTTACAACAAATTCCGATTGCATTTTAACTTCTTTAATTGGGCTGTATCCCAAAATAGGTCAAAGTTGATATCAACCTCCATCACTTTGGAGGTACTGAAATGGAAAAACAACAACAGTGACCATAGGCCTATATCCAGGAAAGGGCAGTTTTACTGGCCCAAAGATCGTTGCTCTATTCACCAAACCCTATTGACACATCCCGCCTACAGTGTACAAAGTAAATAAGATCATTCTTTGCTTATGACTTTGGTACACTTTCTTTCAAACAACAAAAATTTGCAGTTCAGTCTTGTACCATATATATATATACAGGTAAGCCACGGTTGTCCAAGCGACGACCAAAAAAAAGGCCTCAAATCTTTGCTATGACATGTACAGTATCCCATTTTTTTCAAATAATCAAAGCTATGCCAAGTTTCTTTTGGTGACTTGAGGCACACAACTACCCCAGTGTGAAATCATTAAATGTATAGCTGATTGGTATGTACAGTACAATATGTATTAACGTACTGAGTATCCCACGACACAAAATGCTGTACAGAAGAAGTGCCCCAAAAATTGAGTTTACTTTATATCTAGCAAGTGCCTGTGATATTGTACAAGCATAGGTGTTGGAAACTTCATAGCAAGTCAGCATAATGAAGAACCAAAGTACCCGCAAGAAATTGATACCCAGGGAGGTTTGAGGTGGTATTCTATCTGCAAACATGAAAATGCAAGCAGGCCTTGTCTTTTATTCAAATTCCAGATATATGTATGTGTTAAAAATCACACTACTCAAGATAGATACCGTGGGTGTGCTGCTTACAATATGCTGTGAGATTTCAACTGCCATCAGGGTGTAGGGCACATAATATGATAAGATTTTGTTACAATTTCTTTTTCTTTTTCGGGGGGGTGGGTGAGATTTCAATTGCCCTCAGGGTGTAGGGCACATGTACTACCATGGGATCTTGTTCCATTTTTTATTTTCATTTGTGGGGGAGGGGGGGAATCTACATAAAGGTTCTTGGTGGGTTTGTAAATCACGACAAATACATGAACAACAATTCAAGCATTAACTGAGTGACTGCATGATGAATAAAAAACATAGGAAAAAATTTCCTTTTCATTTTAATCTTAATCTGATATTTTTCATTTTTTTTTCTGTTATACTGCATATCATAAAATCGGTTAAATCAGTCTTCTCATAGTTGTCATGTAGTCACTTCGAGCAGCGTGATATTTTAGTGAAATCTCTCTGCGTACGCCTCAGAGGGCAAGACCTCTCTGTTCAGGTCTACAACCGAGCAGAGAGGTAGATGTTATATCATACATACATATTTAATATTTTATATTTACTTGATTTCTGATTCGTAAATTGTTTTCTTGCTATATATTTGTTTTACTGTTTATCATGTAATTATTATATTCTTTTATCCACTATTTTTATTAACTTAATTTAACTTGATATTTTTTTTTTTTTTAATTCTTTCTGATTATTGTTTTATTCTTCATCATGTAAAGCGCATTTGAATATATATATTTTATAGTATTTGCACTATATAAGGGAACCATGATAATAATAATAATAATAATAATAATATATATATACAAAGTTCAGCAATACTGTATGAGCTAATGCAGAGTATATTCTGTACATAATTGTACATTACAGTAATATCTACATACATGTGCAGAACACAGAGGTCATAAAGTTCACCAGACAATCATGTGACTACTGTCTCCTTTCTTCATGAACAACCTCGGTAGGATTTGAAGAGACTGCATCCACGGACACATGTGACAACATCCATGCCTTGGTGATGTATTGTATTTATGTAGAGAATGTCATGAGTTTCAAGGCCAAAAAGCATATCTGTTTCATCCTACTGCATAATTTAACTCTTTAAACACACAGTTAAAGGCATTGAAGACTCCCCCCAAACCGCGTGCGGCCATCTGAAAAAGTAAACTTTCTGTTGCTTGCAAGTGACGTTTTGTTCGTGTCGCTACAAAATGCAGACAGTAATGAAACGTGATACCCTTAATTGTTATCTTTAGCTAGACCTGAGACATGTCCATCGCTGTATCGTTTGTAAACTGTGCTGTGGGTATTGACCGCAGCTGTATGTACTGACTGCACTAGTGTCTATTTACCGACGGTATAGCAAGTTGTGTGTGTATTTTTTTGGGATCGATGGTGGTGTTTAACACTTCTGTTACACCTCATTCGAAACTAGGTCAAATTACCGGCATTAGACGTTTCTTTTTGCGCGAGTCTTCACACCCTTTAAATACCTCATGGCATTTGTTTTTCTTTTTTCTTTTTTTTTCTTGGTAATACTGTAAAGAACATGAAGAGATGCTTTCATGGGAATCTGTAGTTTATAATGTATCTCATTGCAAAATTCTCAGCAAAATTTTCGCATTGCAATATACAAGTCCAAAGATATAAGTTTTTGTACACAGGAGCCATAGTATTTTATAACAGACAAAATACAGAAACTTCAAAACTGATACACTAGATTATTACTTGCCTTTATGAAAAAAGAAAGAATTGGAAGCTTGCTGATAAAATGACGTTTCCAGAAAAAGAATTTCAATTGAAAGAGCTGAAACTTTTCAAAAAGACTGTCAAAACTGATAGACCTTATAATTGTTTAGATAAAGGCTACATTGGTTCTATAGGCCTATGTGTATGAGCTAACCTACCCAACCATAATCTAAACAACACATTTTATTTAGTTCTTAGTTCATTTGGATACTGTTATAATAGTTCATCAGTAATTCAGACAAGATGACCAGAAAATTGCCTTTGTTTGAGTTTTATTGTTTACATGAAAGGTGTACAAACAATACCAGGTAGTCAGGATTCATTCATAAAGAAACCACTTGAATGGCGCCTTATCCGACCGCCGTATAATCACGCCCCCAAAATGAACCAATCAAGAAGTGCCATTTAAGGGCTTGTCTATGACGTACGTAGTCTCAATCAATAATCGTGCCAAACCGCAATGACATCAATGGAACACTGTAGTGTGTGTAGTAACTCAGGCTAAGAACGTGTAGGCTATATCCGGCATGTCCACGTTCTTACCGAATCTGATCGTTCTGTAATGACTGAGTTCCCCAAATCAAGATGTCTACGTAATCAATTGTTTTCATGGAAAAGAAGATTAGTCCTTTTAATTTTCCTATAATCATACGACTACCTACTACTAGTTTTAGTAACTCCCTCAATGTTGACTTGGATAATCTATGGCTCATGAAAAACGACACATGTGCAAACGTAGGCACTATCAAATACAGTAACGTACTAAGTTGCCATTCAAATAAGGAAAAGAAAACGGTTTCATTCAAATTATTGCACCAAACCCACATTCACTAGTAACGAAACTCATGAACAACATGTCAGTGTAATCCTTTAATCGCATCAGAGCAGAAATGTGACGTAAACAAAGGCTTAATGTGATTCTTGTTAACGTCAGATGAACTAGAATTAGGTCTAGCCTATGTCAGTTTTTCCGTAGCCTTGGATGCTAAACGATATCTCCCTTACTTGGCACTTCCACTTCACAAACGGAATAAATAAACTTCTATATTTGCAACTACATATTCCCAGTAAAATTAATCAACAAACCCCAAGATCACGGCTTACCTTATTGGCAGACTTGCCGCAGGATTGAGAAATAAGACGTACAGCCATCGAAGTTATACTGCCGATGTCGTTCTTTTGCTGTCGCGCAAATGTATATGATCATAAACAGATTACAGACAGCTCTAGACACAGACGGCACATATGCATACGACTTCCACGTACGAAAAACTCAAATAGAAACAGCTCGTCACTGCGGTCAACCCATGTGACTGACGCAGACACATTCATTCAGTTAGGAAATATCAAAGGTTTTTCCTCCTACTCAGTGCTAGCATTTGCTCATGGAACTATTAATGAAAAAAAGCTACATGATTTGCTTAACTGCTAACATTCCTGCACTTTTTTTTTCTTTTTTCTGGCTTTAAAGAAGTGAGAAAATGTTCGCTGGCATGAGAGAGGTGAAAGAAAATGTATATTCTTGGTCGCGGAGGGGCAATAGGCAAGGTAAGTGAGATGCCAAACGGAGGTTCATTTTGTATCAATTTTGCTTTGGAGAAAATTGAGAGACAGAGGGGATAACATTTTCGTTTAGTTTTGAAAGACAGAACGGGCTGTACAATTTCTCAAATACTGAGTGGGAAAATGTTATACTTTTGATCCGGAGGGATGGGGCGCGGAATGGGGTAAAGGAAGGGTAAGCAATTTGCCAAAGGGGGTTCATTTTTGTTTTGTTTTTTTGTGTCCTTTTGAATGACAGAAGGGATAAAATCTCTGAACCACAGAGTGGCAAAAAACAAGACTTTGATGGGGATGGATAGGGAGCATGATTGGGTAAGGTAAAGGAAGGTAAGGTAAGAAGTTTGCCAAAGTGGGTGAATTTGGCATGATTTTTGTTTGCCTCTGAGCGACAGAAAAGATGAACATTTTCAAAAGAACAGAGTGGTGATTTTTGGTCAGAATTATGAGAGGCATGGATTGTTGGGAAGAGGTGGCAGGGATGAGGTAGGCTACGGGTAAAGTAAAGATGTGAGATGTTGGTTTTTAGTCCATATGTAAAATTTTGAGCATGAAACTGATTTTGGAAGAAAGGGATTGGGAGCCTAAGTATTTGCATCATGAGAGACGCTTATAACGAGAAAGTACTGTGCCATGCCCTTTAATATATTTACAGTTATTGCATCTGTCAGTTATTGAGTGTCCTTCATCCTTAGATGGAAAGCGGGTCTGGTTATATTTTTCTCATGGGTCACATTAGTCCGGCCACTGTGCGACATTCCTTTCTGTCTGTGATCGTAAAAGTCTGTCAAAGGTCAGCATTGAGATTTTCTCCCTCAGCTATTCCTGCAAGTTCACATTAGTTCAGTTGTTTGAGACAGTTTGTTTAGGCAGGTTGTACACTGCAGTATCCATTTTTTTTTTTTTTTTTGTATTGGTGGCAACACTGTTTTATACGCCTACCAGCTAGCCTCTCTTTGGGTTACAGTTTTTGTCCTGGCAAATTAATAGTTCTTTTACCACATAAATACAAGTGGGGAAATACAGAACGCTTCACATGTCTTTGCCTCATTTTTGGTTAGCTGGCTGTCTAGCAAGCATATTCAACGCGAGTGAGGGCAGCACATACTGATTAACATCAGAGCCGTATCTCTATATACGGCTCAGATTAACATATGATATTAATGTTATTAATCACACCCACAAGTTAGAAGGTCTTAAAACAATTGCCCCATTATTTCATTCTTTTGAAACGCCACTTGCTATTTTTATGCGCACTGTATATTGGTTCTAGGCAGAATTTAAGTCTCAGTGTTTGGTAGGCCAAGAAAACAAAACAAGACAAAATTGAGCGCTAGTAATTAATGTGTCTATAGCTATTCCGATACTCAAAGACATATCCTCCTTGAAAATGAGCTAAATTTCGAGAATGCTCCTTTAAGGCTTTATTGATTGTGACGTCAGCTGCTTTGGTGCAGGCATGAATGTTATTGTTAATCCAATTATGTTCGTGTGTGCGTGTGTGTGTATGTGTTTTGTTGGTTTTAGTCTTCTTTATTTCCCTTTTCCTTTTTGTCATTTTCATATGAACAACAAAAAAGAGATAAAGCACAATTTGTTGTTTAAAAATCTGTAACACATTGTAAAACAATCATTAAAGATCTGCTTTATTGGCTCCAAGTATAGCCCGCTATAGCTAAGACAGTTTTGTGATTACGTAATCGACCTACCATACGGTCGTAAATCGACCTCAGTCTCTACAATTATCCTGCATAGCTTCTTAACACCATTAGGCTCTTAGTGTAAACACTGTGTGGAAATATGTTCATGTCTACAGTGTAGCTAATCATTCCCCGGTCACACAAAGACCCTCATACAAGAAAAAAATATGTGGCAGGCGTTGCAGACTAAATGGTAAAAAGAGGTCATTTTACGACCAAGGCAGGTCGATTACGTAATCTCAAGAAACCTTTCCATGATAGCGTGTTACAATTGGGGTCTATACAGCCGACCTTGATGCAATAACAGTACGTTATGTTTTGTCATTAAGTTTCGGTTTGCGTCTGAGCCCGTCCGTGTGTATTACACTGCATTATGTCAAGCCACTTTGGAGCCACATCAGTCTAACTAAATCCGCACGGTGGACGTCCCAAATTAAGAATGGAGCAAGTTATGGCACAATTAATTCAATACCCCGAATTTTTTTATCATTTGCATAGTTCAGGGCTTACCGAGACGGCCTAAAAAAGGGCACAGCAAAAAAATGCCATTGGTATAGGTTCCAACGGTGAAGGGCATCATGGGAAGGGCATGACGGCAAAAAATGAATCTGAGGAAGGGCACTGACGACATTTTTCGTCTACACAGCACGACGTCATTTGAGGATCAGTAAAGGTGTCTAATCAGACCATTTCATTATGAATACAGTAAAAATACAAGTATCAGACTACAAATTTTTATTTTTCCAGAACGATAGTTTTATTTACAGTTTTATTCGTTGCCGTCGGTTATGTCAAGCCCTGATATGTATTGCTCAATTTCACGAGTCCTTTCGCTATTAATTAAGGTGGACTAAAATGAGACAATTATTGATCTATGTAATTGATATCACTTTAATTAACATCGTCCCCAAACAGCTAAGAAAAATCACTTTCTTTTTGGGAGATATGAATGACGTTTAATGTTTCATCATACGCAAGGCCGAAGACTTGATCAAGTCTAAATATGAAATCATCAAAGTCGTTAATTTGTTATACAGTTGATTTGTGAATTTGTTAATTTGTTATACCCAACCTCTTTTTCAAAAGAGAAAAGATTGTATAACCAGTCTTAAGTCATTTACTTTATATTTAATTTATACGCTGTAAGCTCCTTTAAGTCCCTTAAAGGCTAGCTCATTGAAGATAATTAATCTACAGATTTTCAAGTGATTGCATTACATCCCTGAAAACGTTTACTCGTCTGTTCTCCCGCTCGGTTGTGTAGTAAAATGTGAATCAATTGTCTCTTACGTCATGACCTACATTTAACCCTTCCAGACCAATGAGATTTTAGCGACGCATGTGTTCGATTTGGAATGCAGCACGCGTGTATGTGGAGATGACTTGTGAGTTATGTGCTAATTAGTAGTGATACTTCGAGGGGGGTGGGGTTTGTAGTATCCACCAATTATCCTACAGAAGTCTCCATCAAACCACCGAAGATGGGTTGCTACATGCCACTTCGGAGACCATGTTCAGATCTGGATCTGTGTTCGAAAGAGAACTTGGATCTCATATGCATAATTATGTTGTTAAACGAAGATACGTGTGATTGGAACTTCATTACCTCTTACGTCATCATTAGTCAACGTGAGTATGAGAGAAACAGAAAACAACTGTTTATCGTCTATTTTGGAGTCACCGATCATTAATTTATAGGCTTCGTTACCCAGAGGCGAAAACACGGATACTTCGGGGAATTGGAAAGGTGTGGGTGGGGGGGGGGGGGGCTTTATCATACAGACTACTCAAACAAATATTCTCCTAGTGTACAGTGTGTACATAAATATATAACATGTATGGATGTGCCGTACAACCGTAACAGTCGGACAATTCCTTCAACCTTTTTTTTCTTCAAATATTGCATCATTTTGCATCACAAGCACCAAACATTTTATCAAACTTCCAAACTTAAGGCGGGGGAGGGGTCACTCCGCCTCTTAGACCCCTCCCGTCGACGACATAACATCTTAGCGCCACCGCCACCCAAACCCACGTGAACCCTAATCCGGATACGACGCTACCGGGAGTCCCATTCAGTGATATGCAACCGTTATATTATGTTGCATGATTTATTCGTTTGTCATTGACGGATGAAGCATAAACAATCTAAATATATCCATCATTACGGAGATAAAACTATGATTATTATGATCACAGCTGACGCAGTGAGGAAAACCCGAGTGATTTACGCACTTGCCAAGATAAGCAACCTTCAGAACTTTACATTACACCTGGCAACAACCCACTGCCATGATCATATTCCAGAAAGAACATAGCAATGATTTACGTCACGTGCCTTTTCTGTTGTCACTCGTCAGAATAAATTATAAATCAGAAATGGAGGATATACCCGTTGAATTGAATCATCTGTTAGAAATACATCTCACAGACATTACATTAATTCATAGAAGCCATATCGCACTTGCTGACAACAATACGCTTTGCAGCTTTTTAAAGATCACTAGCGCCATCTTGACACACCCAAACAATGATTCGCGCAAAGGGTGCCTACGTTATAGTAACAAGGTTTCGACGAAATCCAGATCATATCGTCAAAATATCTTTCATGATCAGATTTGTGGGAGGAAATATGCTATTTGAAATGAATTACAACTATTTAGGCACTGTATACACAATTGTTCTTACCTTTTGTAAAGAGTTCTAGCATGTTCCCAAATTTGTACAATCTTTCGTCAGGCCCTTCATAAGATATACATAGGGGTACAACCCCAAGCCGTTGATATCGCTTACCATTGCTGATTTTCTTAGAACGAGATGTTGGGGTCAGTTTTAACAATCTGCCACGGGACATTGTTGTCTATTATACAAGTAGTCTCTTTCTTCTGTAATATTATATTGTTTTCATTTTTGTAAATTAATCTCCATATTGTGTCTCTTAGATGTCTTCGGTGGTAGGGCCTACATGGTGACTCACATGTGTATACTTTAAGTTGTCATGAATTGCAATTTATTACTTCATAACCTCAAAAAGGATCCATACATTTATCACTAACATTTACTCTTCATCGACATTTGATTGAAAGGTACAATGACTTCGTCGTGTTGAATCTTGGGCTTTAATATCAATCAGTTAGGCCCAAAAAGGCCTACTGGACAAACATCAAAAGCAGACTGCCATCCCAGTCCCAAAACAGCTAGTATCACCAACACTTGTATTGAATTTTACTTTTCTAACATATGAATTGGATAAAGTCTAGACCTATAGTAACTGCTGTAGCTTAAATAAAACCATAACTTTACAGTTGCACTAGTAGTACTACGTACAACTACTAGTTAACGTGTAGCTAGGCTTATAGGCTAGGCATGCCTTGTATTCTATCGCCCGCTGTGATGTCATTACCAGTGAAATACCAAAGGAGAGACGCAGTCTAGCGGTAATCTAATACTGAGCGATGTAAACTTCGGTAACATACTACGAGTTGTAACTTCGTTTAGTTGAAAGCCGCATTTCATCTTCTTGGCAACTTGAAAACGTCGTTAAACGTTCAGTATGTTTCCGTTGATAGTACTGTTAAGTGTTGTTACGTGTGAGCAGTACAGATCGAGCAGCAATGACAAACTGTTTCGTGGAACCAATCTAAAACAAAAAGAAAAGCATGTTCAAGATTCCTTTGCGCTTTCCATTGTGCATGCACATTCCCTTAGCGGTGTCTCACAATTCTGTGTATTAATCTTATTTTATATTTTAAGAATTTCTTACAATCTGGAAAATTAATTGGGCACTTCATTGCCTAACGTTTAGACTCTACGTAAAGTAGCAGTGTAGGTTGACGCTTTTGGGTGAGCTATTGATCTTCAATTTGCTGCAAGCGACAAGTCGGAAGTGGCCTCTATGTATTAATTTCTGTGGTACATCTACATTACGCCAGGTTTACTTACGTTTGCTGTGTTACCACGAATCGAGGGCGCTCTGTCACTATATACCAACTTTGAAAATTATTTAAAGGCATTGAAGACTCGCCCCAAACCGCGTGCGGCCATCTGAAAAAGTTAACTTTCTGTCGCTTGCAAGTGACGTTTTGTTCGTGTCGCTACAAAATGCAGACTGTAATGAAACGTGATACCTTGTTATGTTTAGCTGGACCTGAGATGTCCATCGCTGTATTGTTTGTACACTGTGCTGTGGGTATTGACCGCAGCTGTATGTACTGACTGTACACTAGTGTCTAATTACCGACGGTAGCAAGCTGTGTATTTTACTGGGATCGATGGTGGTGTCTAACACTTCTGTTACACCTCATTCGAAACTAGGTCAGATTACCGGCGTTAGACGTTTCTTTTGCGCAAGTCTTCACACCCTTCAATGATACAATGCGGTGGTCGTCTGCGCAACGATATCGGTGTCTTTATACCATGAAATACATTAGCAAGAACAAGTACAGTCAAATACGCATTCTAGTCCACATCGTATATATCAATGGGAACCCAGGTGGGTGGGGGTGTCTAGGCAAGACGGTAGCCTCACAAAGACACGATAAACTATATAACTAGTGCTGACATAATATATCGTTAGTTTCATGAAAATTATAGATAAAGGGGAGGAAAGGCACACAACGTTTTATGATACATGGATTAAGCACGCAGTTATACTAGACATTCGGGATCACGGTATTGACATTATCTCTTGAACAACAAAATATCTAGTTCAACCTTGCTCTACTTTTAACAGCAAATGTATCCAACAGCCGTGAGCTTAGTCTACACATTCTACTCTGCATGTTCACCACAACGTACGTCTTCACATATAATATTCCTACCTTGTGTTAAACGGAAGCCGATGTTAATGAAAGTGTATCAGGATTTAAGTTCTATAGGCAAAGGGTTGTCGGGACGACGAGCACCAAGGGTTTACGGAGGGTGCACAACACTCATGTTCTGTCACTTGTAAAGTTTCGGTACATAATGATGGTGACAGAGTTGGGAGGAAATACAATACTCTGCACGTGGGAGAGGGGGTTTGGGCACCGTGTACCAAAATAACAATATGGCTGAAAGCTTCAAATACAAGTAGGATACCACCATAGACATTGAAGTAGGGGAGAAAGACGTCATGCGCCATACACTGCAGCAACCCGTCCAACTGATGGCGCTTTACGGCAAGAAAGGACCGGTGCGTAATACAAACAATACGTCTTGTGACATAACCGAAGCTTACCACTAACAATTAAATACTAGGAAAATAAGCTACTACGGTACCCACTTTGCAACATTAACATTAAATTGCATGAGAACTGCATGCACAGACTAATATTATTAATTTTTATTAATTTATCAGATTTATATAGCGCTCTTTTCATGCTTAAGCATATTTCAAGAGCGCTTTACAATGACAACAAAATGATAAAACCCTTAAAATATG
>KN886491.1:48244-59367 GCA_000934455.1 Apostichopus parvimensis
ACAGTGAACAATGCAGACATTTGTGATAAACTATATAACTTCAATGATAATCCCAGGCACTGAAACACTTTACACATTCTAACTACTATTCTGATGTACTATTTCTAAAGACAAACTTGTAAAAATGTAAAGAACATTGAACACCACCCCTTATCACATTTTAAAGATCCACAGTACAGTTGTAAAACCTGGTACATTTCCCACTACAGTAAACTGGCTTTAATTTTTTCGTCTTATCGTCATTATAACTCTTGCCAGAGTGTAGATAAAGTATGAAATATTTGCTCGCAACAAACAAATGAATTCAGTGTGGCACATTATCTTAATTATTGTACAAACCATATATACAGCTGTGGTGACGACAAAATTGACGCCTTCACCCTAGATGGTAGGCTATGCAGATTTTGCAGGTGAACTGTTCGATAGGCCAAGCATGGCACTGTACAATACATGTGTCATGGAAGTTGCTGTATATATGTGGACTATGCACTACAGTTAAAGGGTGTGAAGACTCGCGCAAAAAGAAACATCTAATGCCGGTAATCTGACCTAGTTTCGAATGAGGTGTAACAGAAGTGTTAGACACCACCAACGATCCCAGAAAATAGGCACACAGCTTGCTACCGTCGGTAATTAGACACTAGTGTACAGTCAGTACATACAGCTGCGGTCAATACCCACAACACAGTATACAAACGATACAGCGATGGACATCTCAGGTCCAGCTAAAGATAACAAGGTATCATGTTTCATTTATGTCTGCAGTTTGTAGCAACAAGCAGAAAACTTCACTTGCAAGCAACAGAAAGTTAACTTTTTCAGAGCGCGGCACGCAGTTTGGGGCGAGTCTTCAATGCCTTTAAAAATGAAAGCAATGTTTCAATTTTGGTAATTTACCTGGGGTGTGTTTGGTTTTGCTAACTTTCCATCACATCACATCGACACCAGTAGCTGGCCTAGCTGGGAAAAGTTTTAAATTTTGTGTAGCAGCTTCGAAGGTCCTGATTTTCGTCTCTTGCAAAGTACTGCGCTTCCTGTGAACAATCTGACCATTTTGCAGCTATAGCTCATGTCTATAAGGCCAATAAAGCATCGCCGCCCTAGAGTTCACCTTTAACTAATTTCAAATATTGGTCTAATATCTAGGCAACAGTTTGAAATTTCCAATTTGGTTTTAATTTTGGCATCGTGTACATACACATGTGAGTAATATAAATTTTATAAAGTGTCTGGGCTTTGATATGTACATAGAGAATCTAACAGAGTGATTAATTTTGTGATATACTGTAACCTCCATTTGGGAGGGATAGGGGGGGGGGGGGAACTCTATGAAAAGGTGCTGATGACATCTTAGTTAAAATTATCAAGTTCATTAAATCTTATTTGTCATGTGTAACTTTCACCTGTTACAGTACAGTAGGATTGGTTAAGGAACAGACCGAATGTGAAAAGGTGTTTTAATTTGTGGAACACAAGATCAATCTCTCATGTGCTGGTCAATAGTACAGTACAGTACACCTACACTACTACACACTACAGTACAGGTACTTTACAATACAGTACACTACAGCACAGTACACTAGAGTACACTGTAATATGGTTTGTACAATATGTACAGTACAGCTGTAGACTCTATAATACAGTACACTGCAGTACAGTACACTACAGTAAACTGCAGTACGATACTCTGCAGTACAGTGCAGTATAGTACACTACAATAAGTTACACTGCAGTACAGTACATTACAGTATAGCTAAACTACACTGAAGTACATTGCAGGACAGTACAGCTACTTTACAATACAGTACATGTAGTACGTATGTACACTATGTACACTACAACTACTCCATAATACAGAAAACTGCAGTATAATACACTACAGTAAACTGCAGTGCGATACTCTGCAGTATAGTACAGTGCTCTGCAATACATTATAGTACACTACAATAAATTACACTGCAGTACAGTACAATTACAGTATAGCTACACTACACTGAAGTACATTGCAGGACAGTACAGCTACTTTACAATACAGTACACTAAAGTACATGCAGTACGTATGTACACTATGTACACTACAGCTACTCGACAATACAGAAAACTGCAGTATAGTACACTACAGTAAACTGCAGTACGATACTTTGCAGTACAGTACAGTGCTCTGCAATACAGTATAGTACACTACAATAAATTACACTACAGTACATTACAGTATAGCTATCTACACTGAAGTACACTGCAGTACAGTACAGGACAGTACAGGACATTACAGTACAGCTACTTTACCATACAGTACAGCTACTTTACAATACAGTTCACTATAGCACAGTACACTTCAGTACAGTGTAGCACAGTATGTACCCTATGTACAGTACTTACTGATACAGTACACTACAATAAAGTACACTGCAGTACATTACCTTACAGTATAGCTATGTACACTGAAGTACACTGCAGTACACTGCAGCACAGTATGTACCCTATGTACAGTACTGATACAGTACACTGCAATAAAGTACACTGCAGTACATTACCTTACAGTATAGCTACACTGTAGTACAGTACACTACAGTACAGGAAACTACAGTACTTAAACATACAGGACATGTACAGTACAATAGGCCTCTATGTAATTCCTCTATGTAAGTCCAATAGGCCTCTATGTAAAACCCAGCAGTGTTACAACCTTTGGTAACTTAACTCTTAGAAGCTTGTTAATCACAAATGCACAGTGCAGTATGTATTCAAGTATCTGTAGGTTTAATAAGTTGGTGAGAAAAGTTACACAAAGTACAGTATATATGCCAAATTTCACAGTGTTATACTTTTACACACCTATGTACATCTCAAGTCTTTCAGAGTGATCCAGTTCAAACAAGGTCTCGGTACCAAAATATTTGCTGTCTGGTTTTTGAAAATTATGAGTTCTTCATCTCCTTGCCCTGAGAACAAACTCATTGTATGTTTTTAATGGAACTATATTTATTTTCCATCATAAGTCTTTGGAATTTAGTTATCAGACCATCTGCGAACTTGTTCAAATCTGTCAACTTTTGAGTTTACTGAAGACTCACTTTTTATGTTCTGCATTTCATTGTTGATGCTTTCCACTTTGTGAAGCACCATGGGCAGTTACTCCTTTATAGTGGCACTATATTAATCTACATTATTGTTATTATTATTAGTATTATTGTAAAAATCTGTCTTTGTTTATCTTTTTTCTTATTGATGGATCTAAAGATACAGTATGTTTATAAATGTCAAAAGGTCAAGTTCCATTTTGTTCTGTCCATACTCATAAGTAAGAGGGTTGTGGACCTTGTGGTAAATTACCTCCCCCCCCAACTCTATGGTAATATGAATGTTATCATTTAAACAATAAAAGTGGGAAATAAATTTGCATTGGGCCGGATTTTAACGTTTCTTATTTTCAGGAATTCTGTCAGCTAGGATGATCAATTGGAATAAATTGTATACTTTAATTGTCACAGTTTGGTGATCTTGTGACAGAAATGTATTTTAAAGGACTGAATCAAAGGTGTTCAAATTCGTGAAACAAGGGTTGTCTTGATGTTTCTTGAACAACAATTGTGAAACACGGGGTTTATATTTTGCCGTTCCTCAAACAACTTTGTTGTAACTTTCCGATATGAAAGCACACAGCCTGATGGCATGTGTAATCGTGACTTTTTGAAAGTTTGTGAAAATTTGACGATGGTAAATCCCGGCAGGAGAATTAGCCACGGTTAGGGAACTGCCATTTATGTTGGTGGTTGGTACTACAATAATGGCACATTGAAGTAGGGGGCCTTTGAGCTTTCCAAAAGTTGTTTGTTTATGTTCTTTCTTTTCATAGTGGAAGACAAACACTTTTTTGTACTAAAAAATACATTAAAATGTGAGTATAAAAATCTTCAACGAGTAAGAACGGTGACTACATTCAGCAAATGTCTCTGAGCTTTGTTGTCATTTTGGCAATAAAATGTAAGTATTAAAATCTTCAACCAGTTAGAACGGTGACTACATTCAGCAAATGTCTCTGAGTAATGTTGTCATTTTGGCAAAATTTAAACAAGCAAAAATGTATGTATGTATGCATGTATGTATATGTGATCTTCCCGCAAGCAGGAACTCGCGAAAGAAGCCATGGAGGCTTTTAGACTCGCAAGCTGACCGAAGCCAATCTCTCGGCACACATCCATTTTTCCACAAATGACAAAAGCACGAAAGAAAAGATGAGAAAAGGAAAACGGACGGACAGGGTATTAAATAAGGGGTTAATCAACGGTCTAGCGTGTGTTACTCACAGGATTAATGCACGATCGGGGGATAATGCAAGCGATGCACGAGGGCGGAGCCCGAGTGCATCCAGCGATAGCATTAACACCCGGAGTGCATTAATCATTACCATTTGGGTGGGGGAAAAATCATAAAACAAAACATTTTTGGTTACATATAACCAAAGATTTATTAAAGTGATGCCCCGTAATTTTACCGTGCGTTACTCACAGGATTAACCACGGTCAGCTGACCTGAATGGACCAATAGGATTTAGGAATCTTTACTAAGTATGAATGAACACACAATTATACCTCATGAGCTTTAAAATCAAGAATTGTAATCCTAACGCAGTTGATTTCAAAACTACACGCCGAACGAAGGCTGTGCGGTCATGTGTGGCGGGATATAGACGTATGGAAGTCAAGATATCTCCGAAACAGGAAGAAGACTCTCTGTTCGGAACTTAGCTGCGTGTAAGAGATGTCGATCACCAATTTAAGCACCCCAATCGCAAAGTTTTAAAAGATAATGGGTTGGGTTTTTGAGCTGTAAAGTTCCTGTTTAAGGAAAATACATGCTGTAACTGTGACATTATAACTTTTACACTTGTACACCCTGGAAACATGTACGGTGATATATGTGTGTACATGCAAACTACATACTTACAAGTATGTTTACAGTATTCAATTGCTTTTGATTGGTTCATGTTTCCTTTTGTGTAATGAAGAGCACCTATTGGTCTTATTATAATAATACAAATAATAATCATAATCATAGTACATTATTTTTATAGTGCTAAATACTTCTATGTAGGAGCAATGATCTTAAATTTTAAGCGCTTAACAAAAGGAGTTAAAAAAAGTTAGATACAGTTTGTTGGAGGAAAGAAGTGTGCGATTTGGAATATACGGCAAGAGAAGTTGCAACAGGTATACTACAGGCTGTTCCAGATGATGAGCACAAAAGGTGAGAAGAAGTAGTTTATATACTTAATTCTGTAGCTGATAGGGAGCCAATGAAGTTCCTTCAAAAGTGGAGTGGTTCGGCATATGTGATAGAACAGGAGGCTGGCCTGTGTTTGGATCCCAGTCGAGCCAGGAAGTTTTTCAGTTTCAGTCTAATCGATAGTCTCACTCATATGGCACCGTACCCAAGGTAATACATGGTAGGACGCCTTTTTGAAATCTTGACTGTTCTACAGAGTAATACATCCAAAAATGTTACAAAGATGATTTTGCAATAGTTATTCACACTTCCAGAAGTGGTCCCAGGTCAACCGTAGCCTGGGAATCTGGATTCCAGGGAACCCCACCAGTTCCAATATGTTGAGAGGTCAAAAGGTCAGGTCTTTAAGTTTGGAAGTCTACTGTGGCATATTATTATGTATTGTACAGTAAATAATATAATACCTAGCCATCCTGTCATATTATGAAGGGGAGGTTGTGCAATGCTATACATGCTCTGCACAGTGTGTGTATTACTCTTGATTGAATATCCTCCATACAGTACTAGTACAGTGGGTCTCACAGTGTATGCCTTGTTTGTGACAAGCTGTACATAAAAGGTGTTGGTGGCGGTAGCATAAAGCGATTGAATAGCATTGTACGGGGGTTAAGTACGATATGTATGACCGTCGGTGTTTAGTGTGAACTTGCGCCCTCACTTTGTCTGCGATCAAAAATCAAAGGAAACTCGGCTTTGAACATTCTGCACTGCTTGTTTGTTGTCGTGAGTGTGGCTCTAGAAACCTCTAGGAAACTCTAGGCATAAGCCTTAGATATGATTGTAAACAATTTGAATAGATAATCCTTTTGAATGAAAGAATATGAGAACTGTATTACAGCTGTTAAAAGATATATGTACAATGTTTTTTCATAGAATTGATGAAGATTTGCCATTAAGACAGTAATTGGCAAAAGTAATTTTAAAGGGTTGATGAGCCATAAAAAGTTTGCTAACATTCAGGTGAAATATTCCAAATTTCTAAAATATGATCATAAAAGTACAGTTATATAAAGATTTGGATTGCAATTGTCTTTTTAAACTTTTCTTCTCAAATCTTTGTTGAATTTATATCTACATGCCTTCACAAGCTTAATTTTCAACAGTATAATAAATTCAAGCCAACTTTCATTCCTCTTTATTTTACTGGGACTGTTTTGGAAATGAGAGGGTATTCGACCAATATATATGTTGGAATTATTCACTTGGCTGCCTAGCTTACCTGTCTCCGAACATCAACTGCACACTTGCTATACTGTACTATTGCTTCCTCAGAATCTCTGCCTCTTTCTACAGATATTCTCATAATTTAAATGAGTCAACAGTTTAAACTACCTCATTTAAAAATCCTTAGAGTCTTGAATGTGTATTTAGCATCTTAATTGGGTTGTTTTCTGTTTGTGTAGTAAATTTGTGTTATGATTGATACTATTTTTGTGGAAGAAGTTTGGTTTTGAGATTTTACTTCACTCCTCGCTTACCTGTCTCCCCACAACCTTAGCACCCTCGTTCTACAGTGCCTAGAATGAACTGGTAACCTTTCAACACTGCGCGCCCTCTACTACCGGCTCCTCCGGTCAATGCCCTTCCTTCTCATTCTACCATCCAAAGTGCCAGCACCGTGCGTTTTTCGTCCGGTTTTTCCCTGATTGTTTCTCCTACGGAACTGTAGCCAAGGATTCTAGTTTTTCCCAAATCTTGGATACTGAAGTGTTTACCAAGCCTCACAGCCCGATAAATATCTTTTTTGATCTAAAAAGGTTTTTTTTTAGCCGTTTTGATAACGTTTTAGAGTGTACGTGGCACTTGTATACATACAGGCAATTGTACAGGTAGGCTTTCTCCTTGACACTAAAATGACAATAAAATTCATTATTGCTGAAACTACACTCGTGTGATCCTGAAGAGTTTTGAAGTGTGAATTAAAGGTTAAATGATTAAATCTTTAAATCTAATTTACTGACTCTTGAATTAAATACATTGCATTTGGCTGACCGTTCAAGTTTACACAGAGAAGTTAAAGGGTGTGAAGACTCGTGCAAAAAGAAACATCTAATGCCGGTAATCTGACCTAGTTTCGTATGAGGTGTAACAGAAGTGTTAGACACCACCATCGATCCCAGAAAATACACACACTCAGCTAGGTACCATCGGTAATTAGACACTAGTGTACAGTCAGTACATACAGCTGCGGTCAATACCCACAGCACAGTGTACAAACAATACAGCGATGGACATCTCAGGTCCAGCTAAAGATAACAAGGTATCTAGTTTCATTACTGTACTGTCTGCATTTTGTAGCCACACGAACAAAACGGCACTTGCAAGCAACGGAAAGTTAACTTTTTCAGATGGCCGCACGCGGTTTGGGGCGAGTCTTCAATGCCTTTAATTCCAGAGTTCAGAGAACACGACAAGCTTGCTGCATACTCTTGCACGAAATGTGGCAGGGTGCACATGATATATTTATACTGACATAATAAAGTACAGTACAGTACTCCTGGGTTATAAGATATGTACTGTGTACATACAGTACAGTGTATATCATACCTCTTATTTGTTTTTTTATTGCCTTATTGGTTCTATATATTTAATATTTATGTTTTTTGTTACTATTTGTTTTTTAGGTTTTACATTTGTAAAGCGCTTTGAGCAGCTTTGCTGATAATGCGCCGAGCTATAAATATTACTATATTATAATTATTATTATTGCCTCAAATTCATCCATCCATTTGTGGTTTGGTATCATCATGGTCAGTCATTTTGGCTGTAAGCTCGCTCAGTCTGGAAAACCCGTACAGGTTTCTTCTGTACTTTAATAACTACAGCCCAGTCATGTGTTTATCTAAGTGCAAGTAAAATGCGAGTGAACCATGTGGAATCACCAAGCCAAGCATATATATACATATCTCTCATTCAGTGGCGCAATCAAGCCCTGTGTTGAAACAGATTACACGTAAGTAATCCGCAGACTCATTCTGTCTGGTCGCTAGATAATAGAGCACTTTGTGGCCTACTTTCTTCCTCCTGACTAAAAAGTGCAGTGCTCCCACCCAGAGAGAACAGGTCACCTTTGGCTGGCTATGGACTAATTCTCCCATTGCCTCTGCGTGATTGGATCACGCTGTCTAGGAAGGCAGGTATTTACTCATTTTCCTGTTAATGTTATTATCATCGTCAGGTTTGCACATGATCAGACTCGATCATGAGCAGCAGCTGTGGAAAAGTCTGTTGATCTCCGCGTCTCTGGCAAGTTACGCGGGAATCCGTTAGACAAGTGTTAGTGAAGGGTCTCTGTAGCAAATTTGTCTTAATTGGTCAATCTCGTTGTATCGGGAGAAACGATCACTGCATCCGTGGGAATATTTTGTAATCCCCACGGGCAGCCACTTCCTCCGAGCACTGTTGACTGCTAAATTGTGAGCCCTTTATGTTGTTTTGTCTTATAATAAATGTTCTACTAATTAATGTAATCAGTACTTGTTATGATGAGGGTTGTATGTATCCTGGATTTGGAGGTTGTGTGTGAAACTGAGAAGATACATATATAAGGGAGGGTGGGTCATGATATGGTTGTCTTGGAGTGTGTTATATGTATACAGTACTGTATGTGAAAGTTTGCTGGAGAATTAGACAGTATTAGGAAAACTTATGGTTCTATGAATTTATGCATGTACAAACATAAATGGAGAAGGGGGACAGGAATGGTAGAATGGATGGGGTTGTGGAAAGCAAAGAAGGAACCCTGATTGGGGGGAGGGGGAGGGGCTTACAGATTTGTGGAAGAAGAGAGCTAGTATGAAGGGGGTGGGTGAGGGGGGGGGGAATGGAGAGGCAATGATAATTAGGGAAAACTGCGTCAACATACAGTGGACTTTGCCAACCAGGAGATCAAACATAACCCTGTATGTTTAATGGAGAAGATTTAGAAGGGTTGGTAATATGTGAGGGTTGGTAAAATTTGAGTGTAAGGATAAGATTGTGTGGAGCAGGCATGAGCTTTTTCTGCGAATTCGCGGAATATCTGTGATTTCTTTTCTACCTCGGACAAAAAAAATTATTATCCTAACACACTGTAGCATACGCAAACTGGAGCCTATACAGCAATTGTTGCAAAGTTCCGTGATTTTTTTTTACCCCAGGCTCATCTCTGGTGGAGGAGACAGTGGGTCATTGGCAAAGATGGGACAAAGGGTGACGGGAGTGTTTATAGGAAATTATTTAAAGTGACATGATAGTGTATATTATAATCAGGGTTGTTTGTATCCAGGGGATGAAACAAAGAGAGCCAGAGACTTATGTCCAAAGAAATGAACATTGCCAACGTAAGTCACGGTTACATATTTATTAGCAGCTTAATTCTTTCTCCATCTGATCCCTTGACAAATCAAAACTGTCTAATTCTCGGAAAAATTAGTGCATCCGAGCTCATAGGGCCGCCTCAGGGATGTGGTTTGATTGGTTTCAGTAACTTGCCATGCAGTTAAGGACTGCATCTTTCCAGATAACCATCTGGCTTCCAGAACGTCCTGGCCTGCTTCGAATTGGGGACACACATGTACTTGTCACCGAGTGGCAATTGGGTATTTAGATCAATCAGCTAGGTCCGGAGAAAATGCGTCCGAGCAAATTGTACAGTATAGTTTGTAAAACTAGCCGACAGAGCCAACGTTACGCTTTGGGAGCCCTGTCTAGACAAAGTTGACATAAATGGTTTCCTTCAATAACACAGCTGCTTGGGAAGGAATTGCTCTTGATTATACACCACAGGACAGGTGAACTTAACATGACTTCCCAACTACTGTACTGTACATTATGTGGACATGGTCACTGGTTAATAATAATAATAATAATAAATGCAAATTTATATAGCACCAATATCCAGAGGAAAACCAATGATCAGAGGCGCTAGTGTTCAGGGAAGGCAGTCAAAAATAGATAAGTTTTGAGTCTGTTTTTCTTGGTTATAACAGATATACATATTTACTGTGTACTTACTTAACAAGTTTCCAGTTAGAAAAAAATAGTAGTCTTCAGGCCTGCATTCAGCCGTTTAAAGATCGATCCTAACGAAACACTCAATATTAATTTCTGGTACGAAATACAGAAATATTTTCAGAACATGAATTAGTCTTCCCTAAATGATGGAAATCTTATCCAAGACGTGGCAAGTTAAAGACAAAAGGGATCAATCTTAGCTATCATAAAACAAAGATGTGATGAATTCATGTATGGCTTATAGCAGGAATCAATTTGGAACAATATCGATTCCTTAAGTTTATACCTTTCGTCGATCTTCATGATGGAAAGGTTAACTGACAGTATGAATATTACAATATGATAGGAGTACTATAGGGCACTTCAGTTCATATACAGACATGAACAAATATTATTATTCATATTAATATTCAGTGACCTTGAACAACTGTTTGCAGAAATTTACTAATAAATCTGTTAATTCTAAAATGTCTCCAAATTATGTGTTTTGCATGGTTTGGATATATATATAATACATGTAAATCAGCTGACCTTTTCATTGTGGACTGATGTATGCCAGGTAACTATGGGATGTATACACACCCCAGGACATTTGAAATGTGTGGTTCCATAAATCAAGAGTTGGTCGACCTACCGTTAAATGGCTTTTCACCCACTTACTTTTTGCTCATTGTTTTTTGATCTGTTGGTTTCTTGCAAAAAGTACATGACCTTCATTATTTACAGTATGTTGGATAGCATCATCATCTGCAGCTGACACGAAACATCAGAAGTTACATTGGAACATTAGCTTGCCCTGAAGATATCATTGGTAATTGAGACGGATTAGCCGGGTCGACTCC
>KN886491.1:74829-92956 GCA_000934455.1 Apostichopus parvimensis
CCCCCCCCACTCAAAAGTACCTTCCTACGCCACTGATATTGTGCATAACCTTGAGAAATTTACCTTGTCATGTTGAGTGACTAATCAGCTTGAATTTTCCGCAGCCTAACATTTAGATGCACTCATAACCAATGCATACAAAAGTACATATATATACGGACACCCTAACCACTAGGCTATGGACGCTGATTGTATGTCCAGAGGTTCGAAACCGGTAAGGAAGGTCGTAATTCCACTGTAGGCGTCTGTCACCTGTATCGAACAATACTAGTTCTGTTTTTGGTGACATATTTGCCTTACTCTAGAGATCATACATTATTCTAACCAACTCGAACTCATTTGTGATTCCTAAAGCCGGATCTCGAAAGAGATACTTTAAACAGACTTTTGTTAATGAAATGGAGGTTAACGACAAAGGCAAATGAATATATATAATTGAAAACGTAATGAGTTGGAAAATTTAGAACAGTGAAAAAGCTGTATGTGAGATGCAGATATGAAAGTTCTTATTATCAACCAGTGGATGGCCTATAATTGGCTAAATAAATAATGGAAGACAGGGCACCTTTAACTTTATGTGAGAGAAAGCGAAATACTTGATCATTCAAGCATTTTGTTGAAAACACATAAATAGTTTTATAGACCTATAGTACCTTTGTGAAAAGTGAGTGAATTTATACTGTGGGAATTAAGAAAATTTAATCTGCATATGCTGGATTTTAAAATTAATGGTCACAGTAGTTAGTGTTTGTTGCACTTTATAGCCAATCATGAAGAAGAATTTGAATAATAATAGAAAAGAAATTAAAAAATCTTAAAGTAATTCTCCATTTTCATTCTCCCCCATTATTAAAAATCTGGATTCTGCAAAATTCCTATACCGGATGTCAAAATTCTTATTTTGTGATCTTTTTTTACTTTTGAGAGTGAAAGAGCGGATGGGGGGGATGGGGGGGATGGGGGGGGGAGAAGATCTGTAATGTCATGTGAGTGTTTTCCCTATCCGCTGTGTACATTGTGCAGTCTATATATACTTCAGTGTTGGTGTGAGAGTCTGGAAGGATTAGGGGCTGTTTGTGGTTTTTGAGGTATTTTATGGTCAAGACCTATCCTCTGCAGGCCCTGCAGGGAATTAAGGTAGCGGAATGTTCTAAAAGACTAGTTGCTGAAAGAATTTACCAGGAAGCAAAAAATGATATATAGCTACTGTATGAAGCTGTGCATACAACTGCAATAGGGGAAGCAAGCATCATCAGTATATTAGAGGAAAAGTATTGTTATATATATGGGTGTGTGTCAGTGTGTATAAATGCCACTTAAAGAGATCAAATTTAGACAGACTTTTGGTATTTATATGTAGGCCTATGTCATAGTCTAATGTTTCTATAACTACAGTATTCCAGTGTAATTCAAGATAATGGATTTTTCTTAAAATAAGAATAAATCTGGGGAATGCTCCTTTAAGGCTTACTTGCAAATGGTATTAGCCTCCCCCCCCTTCCCCCTTCAGTGGAGATCTAAATATTTATGTTAATATCCATTGTTTCAGAAATTTTGATTAACGCATTCGGAACATGTTCTGTTTAGGCCAGATGGACAACAGAGCACTCGTTTTGATAACATACATTCTTCAGGTGATTTTGGATAGGGTAGTTTTGTGAGTAGTGTAATAATTAAGTCATAATTAATTTGCCCATCCCCCTTCCCCTCCCCCCTCCCCTCCCCCTCCCTCCCTAAATTAGCATTTGTAATGCATTGTAAACATCTTATGTGTGGGAATCAAAATTCTAATGTTTTTCCTAGATTGCATTTTGGGTACGTTTCATTTAAGGAAGACTTGATTTTAATGGTCTGTGTCCAGATTAGATGAAGTATTGTCTAATTGGCACTTTTAATGGATGAAGTGCCTCAGATGTAAACTTAAAACTTTCATTTCCCAAAACTTTAAAGGGGTATGAAAATACAACCAGAAATGATCGCAGTGTTTGTGAACAGTTTACAGACATTTGAAGTACTTTACACAGTGTCATCTTAATGTATTCCTTCTTTTTTTTCCCGGGGCCAGTGCATGATGGGTAAATTCAGGGCCCAAATAACAGCTTCCTTTTGCTTGGAATCCAATTTCACAGTTGGAGGAAACTGTATTTCCTGCTTCCTGGGCAAACCTGGGTTTTCTTTTTTCTTTTTCCTTTTTTTTATCTGTCTTGTAAAACCTCATCAAGTGTTGTTCGTTTGACTAATAAACACATGTATGGTTTGCAGAAGCTACACGGTACTTGTTATCTTAACACGTGTAACTGTTGAAATAGGAGAGACATGGCAGCTATCGTACATGTGGTGAATAGACTGTAGTCTAATTGTTGCATGGATCGAGCAGTAATTGACAACATCATCAGAGACATAAAGTATATACACAACTGTCTCAGCTATAGTTGCATGATGGGTAACTTCACCGTAGAACTAAATTGAGAGAAGCGACCGGCCAGAAAAATGTGGAAAATATGCTGAGATGATATGTAGAATTTACTTCGTTCCTCGCTTACCTGTCTCCTCACAACCTTAGCACCTCATTCTACCGTGTCTAGTATGCCCTGGTAATCTTTTAACACTGTGCACCCTCAGCGACCGGCTCCCCCGGTCATTGCCCTTCCTTCTCATTCTACCTCCAAAGTGTTTACACATGTATACGTTTTCATAGTGGATTAAAAATCATATATAAACCAGTAAGTTTTATCATATATACATACATCACCTCTCTTCATCGTGAAAGACGTAAGAGGACTTTGAGAAAGTTTAAACTTGACACCATAGCTGAGTCAGCTTTTGAAAAAGTATTATTATTAACGGGAGTATTGATTCCAAAGTGAAAGAGTTTCTTTTAATTCTCAAGCATGTTATGATTTATTTATACTTAATTAAACAACGCTTTCGTTACCTATAGCGCAGACCTCTAGAAGTGAACAACTTGATTTGCATTTTAAAATCAGAGCTGAAGCTAATTTGATGGGTACTTTACTAGAAAGTCTAGTTTTATTTTTCCGTAACTGCACTCCTGTGTTTTTTTTTCATCAGCATCGTAGCTAATTATTACCAAAACAACTTGCTTAATTGTCATTGCCCCTGAGATGCCCCCATTATGCATGCTGCCGTTCAATTTGGCTGTCTTTTAGCTGAGGCCCGAATGTCAAAGTTAAAAACCTATAAAAACCAAGTCGCTGCCCTACATCTCAAAATCAGTGACTTTTTCCAAAGTTACAGCAGATCTTGTCATGAATCCATGTCATTAGGAATTTATAAACTTCATTCTCATAACAGCTGTGCTGTGTTGCAGTTTAATATTGATACGATAAATTTGTTAGTTAATGGGTACCGTACATAACTTTGAGTAATTTCATCGAATGGGTTTCCCATTTAGCTTATCCTGTCATTTGCAAAAGAAAAAGAAAAAGAAAAAAAAGAAGGCCTATACTGCCTACACAGATAGTTTAATTAGTATATTTATCAGTTGAACAGACACAAATATTAACTTGAAACCGTTGTTCGTTCGTTCGTCACACAATAGTTCTAGCTGTTCGCTGTGAATGTTGTAGAAGTATCTAAATAGCATCCCCCACTTTCCTCCCATCTTACCCAGTCATTCAAATACCCCATATTCATAAATGTGCTTGCTTTGGCGGTAAACTTATTAGTCATCCCCTCATCCCCCATCCCCTTCCCCTCTCCCCTATAAAGATGTATATGATGATAAAATATATTATTGTCTAAGTATATTCCCATTTACCTTTTCCCAATTCCAAACATTTCAATCTTGGGTGGCACAGCACTTAATTAGGGGGGGCACAATGTTTATTTGTCAATGCCGTCCTGGAGGAGGGGTCAGAAATTAAGACATTTTTGATTAATTAAGGGTCCTTAGATGCAATCTGGTGCTATATTTTGCAACTTGAAGTAGTAACTTATTGTTCAAGAATTTTGGGGCTTAGTCTGTCCAATATTTATTTTTTTAATTGAAATTTTAATTTTAATTGAAAAAATGGTAATTAACCCTTATGCTTTGATAATGTTTTTAAATAAGAGTGTTGAAAATTGAAATTGAAGTTTATGCAGGGTAGTAGTGAAGTTTAAGCACTAACCATTCACGCCGGGACCTCTGTGACCTTGTTAGTGCAAAACAACTGGTTATTGTGATCGTGGGTGGAAAGAAGTTTAACTGATGAACATAATACGTTTCGTCCTTGTAAAAAAAAGTTTTTTTGGGGGGTATTTTTTTTAACACTACAAATCGCATCTGAGGTGGGACACCTGGGGGGCACAATTTCTTTTTTGGGAGGGCACCCGGGGGGCACAATTTCTTTTGTGGGAGGGTACGTGCGCCCACAGGCCAACCAACCCTTGGCGACGCCACAGCATTTGGTGAATTACAGTCGATAAATCTGGTATCAAAGTGGAACTTTTTGGATTGCATTGCCACCTAACAACATTCAATATGTGGGTTGTATTTTCTTATACTCCGTTACAAATTAAATAACACATCTGAAAAATATACCATGCAATGAATATATATCGTGCAAATAGTGCAAAATACAAGAAAAAAAAAGTGCTGTTTCACTGGAACTTGAAAGTCAAATGGAAAAAAAAAAAAAATCAAACAATGAATAGCTCTTTCAGGTGAAGTGTTGTTTTTCTCGGCAGGGGTATTCGGTATGCCCTAGTGCTACTTTTGACAATGTGTGAACAAGTCTTTTCGGTTGTATGGGCCATTAACTGCTTGGTACAGATATCATATTTAACTTTCGTTTGAATTGTGGTCTAATAGCAACTCTGTATTAACAATTTAAGGTGTTTTTCTTCTCTTCCAATGCCTTCAATTTTAAAAAGCAAAGAGTCATTGTTCCCGTCTCACGGTAAACATCAGAAAACAACCGATGTTGTATGAACATGCACAAAAAAAAAAAATGAAAAGAGTCAATCAACCTTTCCATTTACCATCATTACCTACGTATGTATGTACATAATTATGTCTGGGTATGCTTGCTTACAGGGCGTTTCCATTAGCACAAGGATGGTATTTCACACTCATGGCTTCAGAACTAATATTTAAATAGTTTGAACATGCTAATATCAAGAGATTGAACCAAGAAATTTCCCCAGATCCAACATTAATTTAAAAATTTTTTTTTTTTTTTAAATGCTCACATTTGCCCAGTTCCTTCCCCTTGTTGTCACGTTGGAAACCTATGTTTAAATTGTACATAGCCAAAGTAGAGTTCATAGACTGCTGAAAGGCAACATTCAGAGATAGTGGTACCGCCTATCCCCTGCCCCCTACCCCAAACGTCGGCTGTGTTTTGCATTGGGTTGTTATAAATATGTGTGGAGCAGGGTGGTGGAGAGATGGGAAGAAAAGGGAGGGGTGGGGGGGGGCACCCAACTAGGGGTCAGTCATCCCTGTGTATAATCCTGGCATTGATCGGGCACTTTTATGCTCTATTTGAGGTTTGGGCTGATGGGCATGAGAATGCAGTGTTGGAGTATAAAATTAATGGGCTGTATGTAAATTTATGAAAGACAAGAGTTGCATTTTAATGATGGTATTAGGATGTTAACGAATCTTGTTAAGTTTATACATCTGCAAAGTTGCAGATGGTCATTATTGTTGCATCAGCATTTTTTTCAGCTACATTTTTGCTTCAAGAGTACTTTAAGCGATTTTGAAGTGCCTTCTTGAAGGTGTTTTATTGTAGGTCAATATCTAGTCAGATTTAGAGGTGTCCAAAATTAGAGATCATTTACTAAGGTGTTTTCAATGAGCAAAAATCCTATGAGAATGGCAGAGAAATAAGATATGAATCATAATTGACAAATAAGGAGTATTTGTCAATTATGAATCATATTCTTATATCTCTGATTTTGTCTAATAATGTTTTATTCTTGAGTATACGTGGATTTTCTTTATAATTTATATATATTTGTTATGTAGATTTGGCCCAATCATTGATCAATTTAGTACTTCCTGGTATAGTCACGAACCTATGCTATGCACTTTCAGGTGCTAACGTGAAAACTGTAAATTAAAACCCACCCATGCATTGTACTGTTATCATATTCTGATCGTGAAACATGTATTATATTAAAGTCACCCGTCATGCATACCATTATAAACAGGAACTAAAACTGATCTGTTTAAAAAAAAACCTTTTGTCAATATTGTTTAATATAGTAAAATAATCACGCAACCATGATAATGTACTTCCACAAACTCCTCCCCCCCACCCCCCAAAGTTTGGCCCATTTGCAAAGATTGAGAGAATGAAAAAATCAAACCATAAACAAGTTATCATTTGGTCAAATACCGGTTATTATAATGGATGAAAATTGGATATATGAAATCTGGAAATCTAGAATCATTATCCTTCAAGGGTCAGAAATTTGGTGGTAGCTCTGATAAAATGCTGCTCCCCTCCTCATTCCCTACCTCTTTCCACTCCTCCTACTTCCCTTCTCTCCCCCCCCCACTCCTTCCCTCTGCCCCCCGTCCAACAAGTGCCATAGAACCATGGGCAAGTTTAGTACCCCTGTGGAGTTTGTTTCATATGTACTGCTTTATTAAGCAAGTTTGACATTGACTTGTCCCAAAAGTTTCATTTAAATATTACTGGAGGCACAGTGCCCTATATGCATTGACATGTACATACATGTATGTGCTATACTATACCTTCACAGTATATTAGCTTGACACCAATGGCCAGTGTCTCCTGGACATTCCTAATCAAGTTTGACCACTCTTTCACATTCCAGTGAATTTTAAAATACATGTGAACTAGTTTTTATTCCACCCCCAATAACCAGATCCCTATACATCTGTGTACCTGTGAGAATCCACATCACCCCCACTGTAAAAGGAAAATAAAAAAAAATAAAAAAAAGTTGCCCACAGTTCAAGGCCAGGGCATTGTGTCTTGAGGAACACAAAATTGGCTGTGTCCTCAGCTTGACCCCACATCAGCTGGACATAAACACTGACCATAGGGAGGACATAAACATTTATCCTACTGCATGCATGTATGCAGCTAAGCTGTATATCTCTGTGTGTATATACATATACTACCGTGGCATTAGTTTCTATATAACTATATGGCAAAGCTGTAAGGAGGAATTGTACTGGATTTTCTGTGGTTTATAGCTATATATGTGCTATATATATTTGTTTGGAACTTTGGAATGCTGATGGTAATTTGGTGCAAAAATTGCTGAAGGGTGCGATTTTACCCCGAAGTCAGTCGTCCTCTGTACCCGAGAGTGATGAGTGCTGTTTCAGCCATAGTATTACAGACATGCTACGGTAAGACCAATTCGGTTGGGGGGGGGGGGGGATAGGTAGGTAAGAGAATGGTAAATGGGTTAAACAGGGAATGAGAGTTTAGACAGGTCTCTGCATAATTAGCGGCTGTATATATATAGTATATTCAGTTGAAGTATCGATATATACCAAAGAGATGACGACGGTGGTAACTAAATACTGTTATAAAGGCGGGTTTGTGAGGGGAGGGGCGTGGAAGGGTGGGTGTGGTTGGTTGGATTTATTACCGAATTGTGAAAATTATTTGATACGGTCCACAAATCTTGACGAGGAAGGAGAAAAGAAAATTGCAGAATTCAAAATCCTTGTCGGATATAAAAAATGCAGCTGATAAATGGTAGAGGGGATTAAAGGGATTTTCGGCTAGAAGGATTAGGGCAAATGTAAACACGTACTGGGCCACATCTTTGCAGTTGTCAACGTACATGTTCAACTCTGTAAAAGATAAATGAGATGTCAGGTTTTGGTAGTTTTTTTTTGTTGTCATAATTATTGGTTAATATCTATTTTATAAGAGTCCTATGATTGAATTGTATTTTTCAAAGCAGATGCACTTATTACACGAACTACAAAAGTCAAGGATTTTATTGATTTTTTTGTTTGTTTTGAGGATTATTTGGTTCAAATTATAAGCATGATCTTTTCTCTGATTTTGAGCATGAAAGTGACTTTTCAGTTCTAGAATTGGGAAGGGGGGGGGGAAGAGGAGGGAATGGGGATGGGAGGGGGGTGAAGACAATGTGATGTCAGATGAGTTCATTTCTTAATTTTTCCTAATCTGCCATATAGATCCAATGTGTTTTTATATTTCTAACCACTCAATTTCAATAGAACTGAATATTTAACTCAAAGGTTACCTTTATAACTTAATCATCTAACCATTCTGTGTGGAGTAGGGCGCCCGCCCGCCTGCCTGCCTCCTTCACCCCCCCCCCAAGAACAAAACAATACGCCCTATTTATGTCGCCCCCTATTCAAAATTGCACTAAACATGTTCCCCCCCCCCCGCAAAAAATTCGCTTTCCTTCCCTTTTCAAAGTGTGGGCCGATCCTGGTGGAATTATATAATCATAACTCCATATTTGGCTATTGACGATTTGTAAGTTTTGGGTTAGACGAAAAAAGCAAGGGTGTTTTCTCATCTGGTTAGATCTGAAGCGATTAAAAACTGGGGGCCCCCAACCTCTGTTGTACTTTGGTTTTTCGATATTTTTCTTGTGAAATTTATAATGCTTCCCATCCAATATACCAACATCATAAAAAAGGGCTTTACAATAACTACACTTGTAAATCCTTTTGTTTCGCTAACATCCTCTGTTTCCGTTGGAGTATCCCCAGCAGGAAGTCTGCGTGGGCGAGTGTCTAGGTCCAGATAGTTGTTAAGGTGTGTTTATATATAAATTAACAGAGAAAAACAAGGAAAAAAACAGGGGAACGAAATGGCGCGAGAGAGAGGTTTCTTTAGATGCTGAAACACCTGGTTGAATCTGATCCTGTTATAGAGATAAGGAAAGAGATACACACGTACAGGGAAAAAAAAAATATTGGACTCGTGTTTTCCTCTTTACTTGATTACACGCACAGAACCGGTTATTCCTTCGCCCCTCCTCCCCCCCCACCCCTGTAAGTATTACAGTGTGTGAATGTGTGATTCAACATTGACAATTAACCCCAACTCTATTAATTTAAATGAATCGGTTCATAACATGTAGTACAGTAGTTCATATATATAGTATACTTTGCTATATAGATAAGGCAATGGTTCATTTTATAGATTTGCAGTCGAGGGCCTTAACGTTAAAATTAGCCCATGGGGGAGGGGGAGGCAGAGAGGGGAGGCAGAGGGGGGGAGGATCAGGATCTTGTGTTCCATTAGGATGGTTTGTACAACTATCTCTCTAGAGAAACAGCTAGATTTGAGAATCAGTAATCGGTGGTAGATGAATATGGAACGACGATGCATTGCACGACTGCGAAGAGGTCACGATGGTTGTGTTACGAATCACACTGTAAGCTTTCTATTCTTTATGCATCGTGAAACTGTGTTGATCAAACTAGGAAGTTGCTTGCCTTTGCGGAATCGAGTCCCCCCTTGCGTCATCAGATGTGAACACAGCCTGGAATCCTGTGAGTCGAGACTTGGAATGAAAGTGGCTAATTGTTAATATTCTGCATTTATAAGATTTGAAGAAATATCAGATTTGCCTTTTTCAATGAACTGAGGGTTGTGGATCTTATGTGAGAGTGTTAGACAAATTGAAAATTAAGATGCAAATGTGTTTTTTTTTTAAATCAAACGGTATTGCATGTAACTTAACTCAGAAAACCGCCTTTGAAAGTTTATAGGTAGTCAGTATAGGCCCCAAATTATAGCAAACTATAATTGCTAGAAGTTTTCAAAAAGTACTTTCCTGAAGGTCTTTACTCTCCAAATTGTTCTCAGACATTTTTAAGGAACACACAAGATGACTGAATGTCCCAGTGAGGAAAATTACCTCGAAAGGTTATAATAAAAACAGTTTAAGAATTTTGACCAAAGGTGACCATATTTGAAATCTAGCATATTTGGTGCCAATACAACATACCTTTAATATCATTATTGCCCCCAGATATGCTAGAAAGTCTTATTATGGTCACCGATGTTCATGTTCTCAACATGCAAATGATTGTCAGGTCTTTTCAACACAATAATTCAAAATAAAACTTTCTTATAGTGAAAGCTTGTCTGACTTGCATTGCAATGGAATTATAGTATCAAATATTGTTGAAAATTGGCACAAAATTTATCCCCCCCCCAACCCCCCCAAAAAGTTGCCTAACTTCAGCTACAGTCACTTCTAACGAATAGTAAGGAAATATGTACCATATCCATTGTACTGTAACCTATATCCATCACCTTGGAACTCCTAAATGAATTTTAATTCCACCATTTCATCTGATTATGACTGAAATATCTGTTTTAAAGTTTCCTTATATTGTAAAAGCTGGCTGTTATATGAAGTACTTGTTTACTGTACTGCTATATGAAGTTTTGGGAATATCATAAAGCCTCGTTGTGTGTGAGTAATGCAAACAACCTTTAACTTTTATGAAACCCTTACACTTCAAAGTGCTACTATATACCAAACTAGTCCATAGAAAATAAGGTATTGTCAGTTTTTACCATGCATTCTTCCTGTGGAAAACCATTATGTAAAATAAGAAAAAAAAAACTATTATGCAAGGTCAAAGTTCAAACTACCCTAGGAAGTCACTTTACTTGAAGTTGCCCATATATCTATATACCTACTACAGTGTTATGTTAATGGTTTGTTGCACAGCACACACCTCCATACATAGGTTTTTTTTTTGGCACACTGTTATTGGCAGTTCACTTTCACAGGAGTGCACACAGTGAAGGGAGGGTAAGTGTGTGTGTTGTGTGTACCGATTCTCTCAGTTCAGTTCACCCACAGCTGTGATATTCATGTGGGAAGGACAGTCACATGTGTGTCCATATATTTGACTGCAGTACCAGCAGCAAATACACATACAAAACACCCATTTACCGGATACTAAAAATTTGTGATGTTGGAATCTACTCTAGAAAAAGATTTTTTTTTTAGGAAGAGCTTAACAAATGTGTGATAACTTTGTTTGTGCTTATTACCGATTCAAATAAAAAAAAACGAGGGAAGAAATTCTATCTCCGTTTTGATCCCAAAAAATTAACCAACTTTTAACTTTGTGGCAGAGTTCTCTCGATCGTTACCATTCTTCTTTGGTCACTTTTAGCCGTTTTTTTAATTTTAATTGTTTTGCTTGCCGTCAGCTTCATCGCCTACCGAATTTGGATTCATGCAAAAACAGCACTACATCGTCGTCGTGGCAAGCGGCAGTTAACTAGTAAAGACGACCACGACGACTACGGCTATCCATTCCAGCAAGTTCATTTCTAAAATCAATAACTCTTTGGAGCTGTGTTGGAATTTTGGATGGGTGATATGTCCGTTTTGCCTGGAACAATCTTGCAATTGCTGGCAGCAGCAGCGTTGAAAGATTTATGATTGGACTTAATGAATGGAGAGTCTTGCCTAAGCCCTTCAGTATGCATGAAATTTCAGCGAGGGGAATATAGTATATCTGACGGTCTGGACTTCACTTTATAACTCCGAAGGAAGACTCGTTTCGAAGGACAATTACTCTGGACAGATTTTTCTTTGGCCTTATATTCATAAACTCGCACGGAGAACTATACGGTCCGATCTCTGATTGAAATTTCTTTTCGGTGAAATTCGATAGTCTTTTTGGCATTGCTTTTATCCGTTGATTAGATCGAACAACTTTCGAACGGCAAGAGAAGTTTGGTCGCTTTTTGACAGCGTTTTTTATGACTGCTGTCATGTCTTTATCCTGTTTGAAAAAAAATTAAATAATTTTTCTGTGTCCTCCTTCGATCTCGAATTTCGATACGATACAAGCTTTTTTCTCCTCCGTTCTTTTCGAAGTTAATTAAAAGCACACAAGAAGGCACAGGAATCGAGTAGTATTTTTGTTAAGAATTAGTCGCTTTTGTTCTCTGGTTAAGTAACGAACGCTGGTTGGCTTTGCACAATGAAACAACCAATCAATAGCTCTATATATGCCTGCTTGTTTGTTACGCTTCAGTTTGTTCACGGCCAAAATGAGATTTTTAGTTCAAGGATAAATTTCGCGGAAAATGTATTAAGTGAAATTGTGCCATGCATTATTATTTATTGAATGGGCTGTGTACGTGGTCATCGTCGTGGTCAGTGTAAGTTGTAAACAGTTTCATACAGTGGCTGCTGCAACGGTCAGTTTCAATGGGCAGTCTACATCATTGTGCATCTACAGTGTGTTTCATCAGGATTTGAAAAATCTACAACTGTTTGGAAGCAGTGGATACACAAATTAAATTCGCAGATATCATCGGCTCCATTTCCAGAAAGAGGAATAATTATATTGTATTTTTATCATTTTAGAGCATTTGTGCATCAAAATTAGAAAGAAAGGGAAACAAAATTTGTTTGTGAAATTTGTGACTTCTGTGGAAACATACTGACAATATTTAAAGGTTACTGTGAATCAACAATCTAGTTGGGGAAGCAACTTGGTGATAATTTGAAACTTTAAATTGGCTTGTTTGGGAAACTGATTTTCTGAAGTCAGAAAGAATATCGCACAGGTATCGCTTTCCTACAATAGTGGAAAGTCCCCTAACTAACATCAGTCCGTTTGTAGCGGCACTTAATTCTGATGTGCAAACTGACTTCCTTTCTAAGAGAATGCAACCTCTGAAAACTTGAAGTCCTAGTTGGAAGTTTCCGAGAGACGTTGGAACAATCGAGATAAAAACCTTATTTGTTCCCTTTCGTGCAAATTAGAGAGCGGAGGGAGAAACCGTTGGGGAGCAGTTTGTACAGAATCGTTAGATAGTGTTGGCTCTTTCCATATGATGGGTACAGAGGATAGAACTGCAGGTAGGTTTGGTTGCACATGTATACACCACTTGAAAGTGTCTTTCCCAAAGTTTAACAGTAAGAGTATATAAAAAAAAATAAAAAAATAAAAAAAATAAATAAAAAATTGGGCCCAAACATCACAGTTACCATCCCTGAGTGTTCAGGTGCTTTCGGCCATAGATTAAATGTGTAAACATCCTTAAAATTTTAAGTACTGTTATGCTTTATATCTGAGCTGCAGTTTTTGTTAATTACGAGGAAGAAATTTATGGAATTATTCTTAATTGTTTGATATTTTAAAATATTGCAATTGTGGATAAATATCTATCTACAGAAGTTACTTTCAATACAGCCCATTATTAAAAAAAAACTTACACTATATATAGAAGGAATGTTTAGACATCAGAGGCACGTCAGTGAAAGTGGCTGAACGACTGAGTCTAGCTGTAAATCCACAACTCTCAGAGCTAAGTGGCTCAGGGTAAAAGTCAATGGACTTTGTATTAATGTATGTCGTCCAGTTAATGTATGTCGTCCAGTTACAGAGTCGTTGCCAGTTGACAATTCATTATCATGGACGTTAAATATTAATGTAAGAAACTGACTTCGGTCAGCTTGCAGCTTTGATAAGCCAAATTCCTGCTTGCAGGAGGATCTAAAATACATACACACTTTGGTACATGTACATAGGACATTGACAAATCATTGTAAATTTGTCTAGCACGTACAAGCTGTATTTGAATTTCTATTTGGGAGACATGGACTTACTGAAGTTCATAGAACATTAATTTTTAGTGTTTGAACGATTATATGGTTATCGGTTATTACCGATTAGTTCATGTGACAATCGGGCCGAAGCCGAATTACCGATTACTTCATCGTTTTTGTGGAACTGGCCTAATGCATGATTTAGTGTTATGCATGATTACCAACTTCTAGGCCAATACAATCAAAGATGTAAATTAACGACTTCAACGTTTCACACCTAAAGATTAATGGAGCAAATAAAGAACACTGTAATACATACATGGGGCGCTGTACGTTTACACGATGAGTCGCAATATTGCAATCCCACCACAACACAGTACATGGCAGTGCTGTACAGACTACAGGGGGATAATAGTAGCCACTGGCTACAAAATAAAAACAAAAGTTAGGGTATGAACTGTGGGGGGAGGGGGATTGGGAAGGGGGAGGTGAAATTAGAAAGGTGTGGTAGTTTGATTAACTGTATAAGTTGTTTTTGATTAAAATTTTGTTTTTGTACTGTAGAATTAATGAAAAATGCGTAAAATGTTTATACTGCATAATTTCATTTACCCCACCAAAAAATTAAGAAAATTGAGTATTCGGAAGGAAATTGAGGATATATGTTTCATGTGCTGCTAGGTTTGATGGTTAGTTAGATAAATAAGCAGAAAGAAAAGTACTTGCTCATGCAGGAAATTTTAGTAAAGCTTGTTGCTACGACTGTACTGCATTGTCCAAGACAACATCTACTTAAGGCCAATTGCTAAGTCTATTTACAGCACCTAGATGGCGTAGACATTTGACTGACGAGTCAAGAGACGGCCCCTTGATTGTGCTCATGTGGAAACAAACATTACTTTTCAAGGCGCAGGGGGGGGGGGGGGGGGACTTACTACTTCAAATTTACCGTAGATAAGATGGCATACTATAATCGTTTAAAGGTAATCACTGCTCATAGACTGAAAATTAATGCTTTTGGTGCTTTTAAGCGACTACCTGTTTCTTGCCCTCCGCCCCCCCCTGTCTCGTAGAATCTTGATTCATTATCAATAACCAAAACATATTTTGTTTTATACTTTGCGGTCGGTTCTGTACAGCTAGGATTTGTTTTATTATTTAACCTTAGTTGATTCCTTGAAGTGAATAATTACATGAAATGACTTCGCCTGCATTAGTTAAAATTCAGTCCCGACACCTGATTGTGACCAATTTTTAAAAATTTAATTCTGAAGCATATTCAAGGATGGGGGAACTGGGGGGGGGGGGTTGTCGTGTATTTATTAAGACAAACAACCCTGTTCTTTCATCCTCTCTTTGATCTTTGAAATGTTTTGATGTTTCCTCGAGATGGATGATCTTGTAAGAGGTAGTCCGAGATGGATGGACTTTTCCTATGGAGGACGAACTCTGTGCATATATATATATATCGCTGTCGTGCCTCCGACTCTGATGAAGGTCCTCGCACCCAGTAAAAGAAAATCATGGAGGAGCTGTCATTAATGTTTATTTAGTCGGCTCTCTCTCAGCTGTCTGTTCGCTAACAGAGTGATGGAAGTAAACTCAAGATGCAGCATTGGCTGGAGAAATATTCCTTGTCAATCTCTTCATCCCGTACTGGTCAATAAGAAGGAGAAAGAGAGGGAGGGGGGCCCCTTGGATTCATTACCTAAACACTTTTCTTGCACATGTGAATAAATCAAAAACTTGCCAGGTTTTTTTTTACTCCTAAGACTGTTAAGACACCCAAGTACTAAATGCCAGAGGTTGATTTATCGTACAGTATCCAAGGCTGTATAATATCCAGCCACTGTAGAGAGAGTAGTTGTTTAGAGAGAAACAGGAACCGGTAGGCAAGATTGTGCTATTTGGGGATTATATAAAAAGAAAGTTCGGATTAAATGTGCAGCAATTTATAGCGATCGTCATCGCCGTAGCTGGATTGGCCTATTGCGTTAGTGAAGGGTCAACAAAAATTGCAGATCATATTTTTCATTGGTGTGGATTCAACATGTATCCAATATACGCATCAAATCTATTTTTTTCCCTTTCCAATCCCTGAAGTATATAGTATACAAGGTATAATCGTTAATTTTGGGAAATATTGCTAGAGAACTTTATTGACATTATAAGAGCTGCTGTTTGATGCATTCCAGGGTAATTAAACCTTTCAACCTATTTGCATTATATGTCATGGAGATGTCATTGAAACAATCAATAAGGGTGATAATAATAATAATATAATAAGTAATATATGCGCATAATCAGCAAAGCTGCTCAAAGCGCTTTACAAATGTTAAACCTAAAAACAAATAGTAACAGATAACCAAACTATTAAATATATAGAACCAATAAGGCAAAAAAATGTAAATGCAACGATATAAAAAACACCCGTACTAAACGATACTAAAAAAAAAGAAAAAAAAAAAGGCCCAAAACACAATAGTCCAAAACAAATTCGATATCAATATATTCTAGATACGGAATCGTACACTCCCTTCCCCAGTAATGTAATTTATAAATTTATAAAAATTGAACAATGATAGCCCCATCCCAGCTTTCATAATTTCAACATGTTTACTTTGAAATAAGATCACGGTTTGCATGTGGTTTGCATGTAAGTACTGGAAGTGTTTATCTAAGAGTTTTCGGACCGATCAATCTAAATGCAACTGTACCGCAGTGCAAACTTTACAGGGACAGCCTGTATACACACATAGAAGTGGTTTGTGTTTACCACTTTGCATACATGCAGACTGGGGTGTACTGGTGTGACAACTATACTGTCACTGGTTGTCTGTGGTCCCCGCTGGTGTTTGATTGGTCAGCCCCCCCGAAAATATTAGAACAATAGGCGGGAGGTCAAGTTTCTGTGTCATATGTACTCAGTAAATTTGCATCTTGTGTTGATATTTGACTCTGGTGTGGTGATACTGGACTTGGCCAGGACCATTCATGGAACTTAGATATACCCGGAAGCTACCATCAATTTAATGTAATAATTCAAGTTTATTTTCCACTTACCATAAACAGTAACAGAGTCAATGAGTAATTTACTCAAATTGTGATGAAATAACAATAAACGAAGTACAAAGTATGCTATAATGGAAGTGGAGGAACCAGAAGTAAGTAGAAACTTTTCGAGTCTGAACCATTAACAAAAAAAGAGAAAATTTCAAAAAAATTAATAATTTGATAATTTAATTTAATAATCACCACACGTGGAATAATTTATCCAGCATAACATAGTAACATGCTAGTGATCAAGTTGCTGCACAACTGTTAAAGATGTATTTAGCAGTTTATTGTAAATAGGAACAGTACATATACTATTTCATGAGAGGCAAAATTTCCAACCTGCTGCTACACAAAATGTGAACAAATTATTCCCTGCGACAGCTAAACGTCACCAGGAACGACGAAACAGAAACGTGTATGTGGGACTCTGCAGTTGGAATAAATAAACTGTAGGAGCAATGTAAATGATTGAGGCCCCATAGATGTGAGCTAGTCTATAAAGGTGTATCAATAACTTATAAGCAGGGTTTTCCCCCAGGTATTCAATTTGTGAGGCGGCTGCCTCTCCTCTTTTTGCGTCCGTCTCTCAAAATTATTACCAACATCGCCGCCGCACTGTTTCAGAGAACGAATCAAACATGCAATGATTCCAATCCAACATTTTGTTTACCCATGCTATCATCTGGCATTGAATAATTGGCTGTGAATGCTAAATTATAACAACGAATAAAAGCTCTTCTGCCTATTTGACATAACACTAATTGATTGTTAGGATGATTGACTTGAGGATGTTTTACAAAATCTTCCAGTCGACCATGCACCAAACCAAACCACCCCTCCCCTCTCCCCACCCAAAAAAAGAAAATGAAATGGAAAACTCAACAGACCAGCTTTATAAAAACAACATCTTTAATGTATTCGTAACATGATAAATAAGTCGAGAAGATTTCTGCATAAATTTTGGACGGCTGTTTTTCTTAACCCTCTTAGTATTATTATTCAAAGCATAGTGTACCCTCCTATAAAAGTCCCGTGAAGTTTAAAGGTCTGTACAGTATATCAGAGTCTTCAAAGTTTTAAATGTGTCCATTAATAATATACATGTTGTTTTAGACGGTAGTATAAAACTGCACGAGTGCAAGCCTTTTAGCACCTCCGAATGTTGTCTGGGTCGTAATTTCACTAATGTGCAAGGTTCCGTTACAGACAGATTAATCTGATGTCGGCCTGATGAGCACTCCGTCATAAGTACATACTGCAGTATAGTAGTACTCACTGTTAATGGAGCGAATCAGATTTTATAACCATTCGAAGTATCGGGAAGTGAAAATCTTGGAGGAGCGTGAACACATGTGTTGAATTTCACAATTTTGTTTCTCATCAGTGTACATGCCATGAGGTTTGGGGTTTTTTTTTGGGGGGGGGAGGGGGGGGGGGGTTTATGGGTATAAATGTACAGTTGTGTGCCTTGCAGGTCATTACACTCCACAGCCAACCACAGAGATCATGATTATCTCAATTCCTGCTGCTGGTGTTAATT
>KN886492.1:34030-87479 GCA_000934455.1 Apostichopus parvimensis
CCCCTCCCCACCGCACACCCAGCCCCCCTTGCATCTCCTGTTCCTCGGAACACCACTAAGTTAAGAAAGCTTCGTGTTGGTACTTACTATACAATCCCTGGTCTTCCATTTAGAAGATCGGGATAAAGTGCTTTTCTTTTCACAAAGAGAGCAAACACAGCGGTTACAAAAACCTGTCAAGCAATCACAGAGTATAGGTAAGTATATCTATCATTCATGCTATGAATAACGAAAAGAACAGAAAGAAACATAAATGGTGATAATAATGATATCAGCATGAATAAAAACATAAAAACAAATTGGTATATTTTAGTGAGGAATACTGCTTTAACGGTGGTAGAAAATGGCAATGACGGTCTTTGAATTACTTTAATACTGGTTTTATTACGATATGTAAATAATGAGATAGTTTTATAATGTTTTATGACACTCAGGAATTGTAGATTACACAAATCAAAAGCTAAAAACAAACATAACTATGCAACATGTTTTGTTCAACTATTTACCTATGGAGTGATAAATGTTTATTTAAACTTGTAAATGACTTGTATCGCCTCTGAGTTAGATACCAAACCACATATTGAGATGATGAATATATATATATATATATATATACGGTGAAGGAATGATAGATAGGCCTACGTGACACAATATTCATTTATTCAATTCACTTTTCAAGGACCACAGAAACAGCGAACCATTTGCAATAAAATTATAGTTGCCGACATCATTCTCCCACCTTAAATCTCCTACCGCCACTCCTTCCTTCATCTCCCACCCCCTGCCCCCCACACACAGCCCACCCTCACTACCTTCACACATACTCACCAAGTTCGTAAACAATTAAGTTTTTAAACTGATACATATATACCCATAATAAATTGCTATAGAACTTACAGCAGGTCCAGCCATAAATGATACTAGATCATATGGATTAAATTTTGGGTTTTCACAGCCATAAATTTCGTCGTCGGAAGCCATCTTTAATTCAGTTTCGACATTCATGTTTTGCTGATATAAATCCATATGATGAGAGATATATGGCCTCTGATTAGGTTTACATAGTCACAAAAGTTAATCCTTCTTCGCAGTGTGGCAATCTCTCTTCTCCGACCTTCTCAATTCAAACATCGAAAGACAAAATGACAACCGACCGTGACCATACGATGATGTTTGACATTAGTTCCGACACTCCGTACGAAATTTACCGAATCATTTACAACTAATTACAAATCAAACTCCGACAGGAATAACAAACAGAAGCAGAGCGTGTCCTAAAATGATATGTGGTATTGCAGGCCTAATATACTCAACGCTGCCCACGCGGTAGGCCTGTCAGAAACTTCCAAAATGTATTTTGATGCGTTCTCTTGATCCTTTAGCCGTTACTTTATAGAATAGTGACGTTCCAGGAATGGTTTTATCACTACATCAAGTGGTATGTGGTTACTGTTACTCCGTAAACTGTGGGATCATATGAACAACACAACTAACTAATATTAGGCTTACTTTGAAAACACAGGATTTTAAGATGTAGAATAAACACATCACAAACTCGACCTTTGCACTTTTTATCAATAATTAACTTCAAAATCTATTAATCATCAAGTTAGTCAGCAACTATAACAAAGGCGTAAAAACAAAGACTATTCTTTTTAAAGAGTGCAGTTTTAACTTTTCGTTGTATAAGAACGACGTTTTACCGGCTGTCGATTGTTTAATCATTTATATCAATGATATTTGACATTGTTGTACAGTGGAAGGGGTTAAGATCTTATACCTTCCAGAGTTTGGTGTCTTATTTCAGAAATTTCGGTAAAACGGACGTTGCTAGAATGCAAAATGGTGCTTTATTTTGCACATCTTTTAAGAATGTTTTACTGTTAAGGTTGTATCGCACAAATATGTTATATAAAAATTTACCGTACACTAGGATTTTTTTTTGGTATTATTGTCTGCCAGTGGGTGTGTGGGGTGAGGGGGGGGTGGGGTGGGGGTGAGCCTGATGTTATTCTGGTGGTGGTAAGGCGTATCCTTGTTAATAACAACAAATGAAAGTAAACTCCTTGAGCTTTTAGTGAAAAAATTTATTTACAACAGAAATGTTTGGTATGATATATATATGTATACATAAATCCTGAGTATTGTAAGTCATTGACAATTATCAAGAAACTGTGAGTAGTTCTTAAAATCCAAATTATTCTTAGCCAGAATATTTTTAAATCGTCTGGTTCTTTTGTCAACTGCGAAACAAGTAAAGCTTCTTAGCAAAGGCTACTTGACAGACACACATTGCTATAGGGTTGAGGAAAAAGATGTTCATATTGTTTTTTTAAATATATTGTTATCAAGGCCTACATCAAACAACAACTGACGTGTTGTAATGACATCACAATCAGTACCAGGGCTCTCTCTCTCCTCCAGTTTTTCCTCTTTTTTGGTCCTCTCAAAATTAGGTGCTTTTTTAGGAGTAAACATGAGAAATACATTAGTTGTCAGATATTTCTTCAATTTGAACAAATCATCAACCCATCTTCCGTATTTTTATGGAATTTTATATTTGAGGTGGCTTTCTTTGGCAAGCTCAACTCTTCACTCATGTTGGATGATGTCACAACATATATATTCCTACATAAAAGACATTAATGTAACTTTAAACCAAAGGCTGAGCAGATATGTGCAAACTGCTCACATCGGGTCAATACGGTTTATTATGCTCGGATCATTATTCCCGAAAAAATTACTCCTGTAAGAAAAGGATTTGGGGGTTCGTTGGTGTGGTCAAGTCAATTAAGAGGCCAAAGCCATGTTTGAGTCAGTGGTTGAAATATACAGGAAAGATAACAGTTCGTGGAGTTGTCTTAGGGCGATGAACGCAATTCAATTTTGTGGTTCCATAAATAAAATAAATGATGATTTTAACTTTAAATGTGTCAGTTGCTCATACCAAAGAATGACACCACCACATGATAACCCACAGCAGGTCGAGATACGCATGCTGAACATAAAGTTCATCAAATACACCAATCCAAGAGATTTTTGAAATATAGATTCCCAAACTGTGTCAAATGACAATATATATCATATCTTCAAGAAGTTATGTCCTCTGACACTTTGCCACCATTACTTTTATCTTTCATATTAACGATTAGAGTTTCTTCTGTTTTAATATTCTTCCCTGGACCCTCTCCTGTGCATGGCGCGTTCTCTACTCTATCGATAACTGTTTCCTTGACAACAGGCTTCTCTTCCACGACTGATACTTCCCCTTTAACGTAGCTGATGTCGCCGTTAGCCGTACAATGACGTTTGACATCTAAATCACTCACGTCAGCAGGGCGAGTCCTTTTAGTACCGCTTTCCTGGTCAACGTTCCCTTCTCCTGATCTCATATCACTCCCAGAGATAAATTTATCTTCAGTCTCTGATGTCCTATCACAGCCTCTGTCTATCAATGTTGGACATTTGTCTGGGTCTGGTTTTAAATCTTGTGAATGACCCAGGCTTTGTGGATCAACTACAACCTCAAGTTTACATTTCCCCCGACTGACGGTGGGTTTTGCATCGGCTCTGCTGCAAATGTTTTTGAAAGTTTCTTCCTTCCACTCTGGAATGTCGACCCCCAGTTGAGTCATGACCTTTGACATGACCTCATCCACATATCCAAAGATTCGGACGTCAGCTTTCTTGTCCTATTTGAAGAAGAGTGGGAAAGCAATGAACCAAGAATCATATCTAAAAGGTCTTTCTAAATGAAACGTATAGCAAGATACACCATACTGAAAGTAAAATCATGGTTTCGTAATATATTATTAGAGGTGACATAGAACGAAATGTGCACAAAGCCCACCCTGATTTTGCTGATGAAAATGTCTCCATCTTTGTACAATTCATTGCCAGCCAGCTCAATGATGTTTAAAATGAAGTTATGAGCAGTGAAATAGTGTAAACAATAAGGTCATACATAACCCCGATGAGATAACTTGCACTTGCTTGATGTCCCACAGACAACAGCAGCAACTTTTGTTTTGTATCAGCTGTCTAAACGACAAAAGTTGGTCAGCAAAACTCTAATCTAATCTAAAAAGCAAAGTTTGACTGATAATGCATATTATTGTTTCAGTAAATAAAAAAAAATTAATAAAATAGTGATTGCCTTTCGAACTACCTCCAGATTAGCCTAGCCTCACAGATAGCTGTGGTTGTCCTACTAAGTAGTATGGAGACTACATGTTTACTCTTTTTGACAGTATTAATGAAGTAAATGTCTGTTTGGATTCTTATGCGACAGACTAATAAACAACAGTATCTTCTATTATCATGTATTATGTGTTATGTATTTACGTGGAGGGAGAATGAGGGAGACCCAAGACTGGAAAATGAAGTCCAATCCATGTAAAATATTGTGTTTCTACCAAAAGAACAAAGAATTCCAACCATAAAGAAAGATATCAGTACTTACATATCTTGTGGGTTGTAGATTTACAATGGCTAATTTTCCACCATTTTTCTTCGTGAGTAAGGGTAAGGTGCCGCTTGGAACGATTTGTAGAGATGTTCCTAGGCAAATAGATAGGTCGGCTTCCCTGTAAAGACAGACAGATTTCAATATCGCAGACTCAGTAAATGTCATCAATCCTATTTTTAAAATGTTCTTCATTTATGCTTTTATACAGTTCTTCACAAGTAACACAGAAATGGAGTGTCATTAGTAACGATGTAGAATCTTACAGGAATGGGGGCTGGGGGGGGGGGGGGAAGGGAAGGGGGAGGGGAGGTTACTTCTTTGGGGTAAGGAACAGTTTGACCTCCTAGATCATCTCTTGAGCACTAAATGATACCTTAACTACTTGGAAATTGAGATTTACAGACACTTTTGGCAGCCATTGAAATATATATCAAACACTTTTAAATTGACAATGAGTGATACCTCTTACACCAAATGAGAACAAAAAGGACAAAGCTAAGAAAGAGCAGAGCAAACCATTTGCAACGTAGACTTATGCTACTCTCAACTCCTTCATTGTCAGGAATTCTGGTAATTCTAAACTTTGACATTTTTCAACTATATAAAATCTGTAAAATTGAACAAGATTTTTTTTTCTTTCTGTATCTGAACATGAAACTACAAGCCCCATCCAGTAAAGCTGAAATGAAATACCTGGAGTATTTATCTGCAAGTTCAAGATCAGTTTCAGGTAAAGCATCCTCCCAATCTAGGATGGTGTCTCTCAATTTACCCCTGAAGGACAAAAAAAGACCAAGAAGAAGAAGAATAAGTACTAAAGTCATTCCAAATTTACCTGGATCAAGCTCTGACACTTAAAATCCACAAAGGCAGGTCAGCGAGGAAGTTTGTATAAAAATTCTGAAAAGTGCCCCTTTTTGATAGTAAAAGGTAGTCTTTTCCAATGTTTGCAATGGAAAAGTAATTTTTACTTAAAGACTCCCCATTTGTTGAAAAACTTAAGACCAAATAGTAACTCGAAGTGTCCTTTGGTTGAAGAAACAATCAAATACTGCAATTTTTAGGACAGGGTGAAAGGGAATCCAGTTTGATCCAGGAAAATTTCACCCGAGTGTCACTGTATATTTTGGACTCCCCATCCAACCCCCCCCCCACCCACCCTCGGTAAGATTGCTTCCTGTTCTATCACCCGTGTCAACCAATCCTGAAGGATGATCAAGAGAGAAGAATGTAACTAACCAGTTTTTGATATATTCGTAATAAAAGAAACCTTATTCTATAATCATATATTCTCCACTCATATACCACAAGGGAGAACACTAACCAGATACTGAAGTGTTTGGACAACTCTATGACTAAACCTTTGATCTATTTAGTTGACATAAAATACAAAAAAGGACCACTCACCGGCACTTTCCCCTAGACTTCATTTGGGAACAGACCTTTCCAGTGGGTTTCAGACCCAATGTTCGAACAGCTGTCGGCTGGACGTATTCTCTACATTAGAAAGAATCACACAATATATTCCGAAGCTCATTCAACAGAAAAGATAATGACAAGACGCCTTCCATTGGATGTGGAGGTGTCCTTACACATACTTATATAAATACTGTGAAGACTAACACTATGATCGGAAATTGTCTTTTTATCAGGACTTATACCAGTTAATAATTGAGCACAATATTCCTATCAGTGACATTGTGAGGGGAAACAAAATTTGTTTTAATACTCAAGTTTGCATATTCAATTTAAATTAGACTTACTTTAAAATAAATATCAAACACAGATATGGAAATTAAACCACATTGACTGTTCATCTTAAGTAATGGTGTACTATGGTTAAGAAAATACTTATCCATGGAAGTTTACCTGTGACATTTATCACATTTCTCTGTGAACATATTACCATGTAGTTCTGACATCTTCTTCCTGTAAATAAAATAAAATAAAAAATTGAAATAAGATACATGATACTATGAGAACATTGAAACTGATTTAAAAAGTCATCAAATATTGGGTTTTGATATTTAACTTTCTTTATACATTAATATTAATAACATAATTTGACTTTAATTTTGCCACTAAAAATTGACTAATCACACGATATTAACAGTTTAGTGTCCCACTATGTTTATAACTATAATTTTGCCACCAAAAGTTGACTAATATGTACACACCATATTAACAGTTTAGTATCCCACTATGTTTAAAACTATAATTTTGCCACTTAAAGTTGACTAATATATACACACAATATTAAGAGTTAAGTATCCCACTATATTTATAACTATAATTTTGCTACTAACAGTTTACTAAATACATACACACAATATTAACAGTTTAGTCTCCACTATGTTTATAACTCTTAAAACCTTGTGGTGGTTACATCAATATCCAGGTCAATACAACATTTTACTTTTGCAGCAGATGGACTAAGTCAAGCCTTGAAGAAAACCATACTAAAATCCTTCTGCATGCCGCATGCAAATATTCAATTTTCAAGAAGAGAAATAAAACAAAGAAATAAAGAATGATACTTGAATACCTTGATCTCATCTCATCTAAACCTTCTTCTTGCTAAGCCTAGATGACAAATGCTATCCAACCAAGCATCTTGTCAAAGTTGTGTAAGTTCTGGGAGAACACTCTGTAACCTTAATATCTAATTACCCTTCAGAATTGAACTTCTGGAGGCAACACAAAAAATTTCACATCTGATAGATAAAAACACCACTTGAAGATGGGTTGAGGTTCTTACCTTGGAAAACCAGATTTAAGGTGCAAACCATCCACATTCTGTGTAACCACATATGTTAATTTGCCTGCTTTTTCAAGGCCCAGTAGGGCCATGTGTGTTAGAGTCGGTTGAGCAGAGTCAAAGGTAATGTTAACATCTGGTTTTTTACCCTCTTTCTCCAGAGTCCAAACCCCCTTTGGTCCTCTGAAAAATATCAAATTAACAATTGGAAAATTAAAATGACTTGTCGTTGTTCCCATTCAAGTTGCAATAGGCATGTAAAACAGTTTAATATTGTACACATGTTCCAGCTAGCTATTCATGTTCCACTCTGACTGGAAATTTTTTTTTTTTTTTCAATTTCTTTAGAAAGCAATAAACATAAAGCTTTTTTCATTTATTTATTAATTAATTTTTTTATTGACTGCTCACATCTTACAGTCTTATATTTGCTGACACTTCTCTCGTATTTGTAAGTTACACATTTTTACATTTTTTAGAGCGATTAATTCAGGGTTAAAGAAAAGGCAGTGGCTATTCTTACGACTAGTCGTAACAATTATTTATAAACTATTCTAACGAAATCGGCGAATTCATGCGCAGTAAAGTAAATAAAGCAACTGCGCATGTAGTAGGGGTAACCCTAACCATAACCCCTAACCCTAACCAGAAATTATTGTTACTCCTGGTCGTAAAAATAGTACTCCTGGTCGTAAAAATAGCAACTGCGCATGCGTAATCGGAAATTATTCTTACGACTAGTCTTAAGAATAGTCACTTTGTAAAGAAAAATTACTTTTGCTTCACATAACTTGAAAAATTAGTTTTTACAAACCTGAAATCGGGTATCCCAGCTGATGTGCTGATGCCAGCACCTGTGTGAGCAACAATTCCATTTGAGCTTTGAATTAACTTCACCAGTTCATCTATTTTGGTTTGGAGGATATCTGGAGGGTCAAATTTCTACAGAGGAAAAAATTGTGACAGCATTTTACAAGACCTGTATAGTCTTTGACACAAAGCACATGCATGCATCCTGACAAACATTCTGCTGGTAAAGCATACTGTATAGTAGTACGACCAGGGAGCAGCTAGTAACAGCTCCCTGGTACGACTTAAAAAAATGAGATGCTAACATTACAGCAAAGAATACATCCCAGCAAAGTTACCTGCTTCAGGCCAGATGTGTTTCAGCTCCACATAACTAAATGCTACCACAGTAATGTTCAGTACTAGGCTGCTCTATGGGGCTAACATACATATTAAACTGGCTAGTCATATTTATTCTTAATGTTACTAGGCCTTGACTGCTACTAGCCACATGTATCAATGCCTAGATCGTTGTGATAAGATATCACCCGATTATAGCACAAAAGCGTCCAACATTCTTGACAACTGGCCCTGGGGCAGCGACCTTTTGCTTATTGGCATTACTACTAGCGCTCTAGCCTGTATCTCAATCTAGCCTAGGGCTAGGCTACAATAGGCCTATACAGTATACTGTATTGCTATCGGCCTTGAATCAATTTAGCGACAATACCTCAGGTGCACCACATTTGCCCTTATTATCATAAGGTGAAAGTCCATCTGAATAATTAACAGACATGTCGAGACGTATCAAGTTTTAACAAACATGGGCAACAAACATGTCAACAAATATTGACGAAAATGACGAAGGCGGTTAAAATTTGGAAGCTGCAGCTAGGGACTACTTGACAACTATGGAGGCTGACATTTTGTTATCCTTGGTAAAGACAGTAATATTTATTGTAAATTAAAAAATACGTTATTTCTTGAAAATGTATTTATAATTATAGAAAAACACTTATACAAGGATTAAATATTTTTACTCTGGAATCTTGCACATATATCCTAAAGATGTGTATTTTACTGCGATTTTGTTTTCAAAATTTATAATCTACGCTCATATCGTTGGTTCATCATACGTCCATTTCACGTTCACATAGCTATGAATTATCCCCAGACATGTACGCAAAATAATTTCTTTTCGCGGAACCACTTTCAACCTAGTTTGATTGCAACATATCGTGAGAGACTAATCATTACACGTGAAACTCTGCTAAGCAATTGTAAGAATTTTATCAAGAAAAGTGTCAATATGAGTGTACAGCGAGGAAATTACAAGAAAAAAGGACAAAAGTATAAAAACTCTTCCAAATTTAAAAACAATCTTCATGACAACAGCAAAAGGACGCAGGAAATAAACAGTATGGTAATCTCTGAAGTTTGCAAGAGATGCATGCAAATCATCCAATGGAAGATTCAGTACAAAAAGTACAAACAGCTCACCCAACCTAAGAAATGGTAAAACTAACAAACGCAACTTTTCAGTTTGTCGCATTAAAGTCTGCATTAAGGTCTTATGTTATGTTCTGAAGAATGAAGTACTTAGAAACGTAAAGGACAGTCATTTTATAACAAATGCAACTACTAATGTTCAATGTTAGACATAGTAATGCAACAGATAATGTAGAGTTCTTAAAATTGCTGTGTGCTGAGCATGCCATAACTAAGTGTAGGTTACTCACATATTACAATACATCATTATCTTAACCATAACTGGTTTGTAAAGATTTGATAAATGCTATACTAACTAACACAGCCTCAAAGTGTGTGTGTCACATCAGCTTGCAGTTACTTGGATGAAGTTCGCAAACTGTTGATAGTCAAGTTATTTATCCTCACCTTGGTAAATTGCATGTAATAAAACACACGAGACACATTTCATCTTACAGTAGTAAGCCTAGTAGTAGTAGCCAGTGCCAATGAATATTCCAATTGTCAAATAATTTTACCAATATGTGTTGGAACCTTTTGAGACATTGTGATAACTTAAGCAAGTCTAGCAAGTTTGAAGTCAGTATACAGTAGTTATGTTTACATATTCTTGCCCATGAATTCTTTTCAGTACAAAATGTTTACAGAAGACCGTTAAGAAAGCCTACTACGTAATTTGCAGCAAATGTGCAAAGGATAATAGGACTTGTGCCAAATGTGGTGAAAAGGCAGAAATAATAAATGAGTAAGTATTTCTTTTCCAGTTGATGTGATTGAAATAGTATGTGTGTACATGCATAAAATGATGTGTGTATATGGTGGCAAAGCAGTTTGCTTTGCTAGTTGGTAGAATTTTTAGCACTTGTTATAAGTGTTATGAACATATGCGACCTCCCCTCAGTCTCTGCTAATAACCCTTTTGAACTTGTCAATAAATGAAAAATGATCCTGCCCAATCAACTTCATCACTAGTATCTGCATATTCTTACCTCCCCACACCTCTTACCATCCTTCACAACAACCAGATTCCTTTTTACAACAGGGATTTGGTTTCATGCATAAGTACAGTACCTGCTTCCTTGTTTGACCACTGCAAAGAACCTTTCATGATCGCTGGCACCCTATCATCATCTAATACTGCTCTATACGAGCCATGAGTTTGGCTAGAACTAGGAATTTCGGCCTTGACGTGGGAAATGAAAAGGCCAGGCATGTGCTCTTCCGATGGCTCTCCCTATTGCTATTTTACTTTCCTTATTCTTTTTCTTTCATGAATTGTGTTAGGAATACACCTACTGCCTCAGAAGCTGCTGCTCAACAGAGTGCATTAGAGGCAGAGCTGCGTTTCATGTCAGAGAGGGAAAGGAGAGCTTACTATAGGAATCAGAGGAAGGTAAAAGTTGATGAGGAGAGACCAGATTCATCTGATGGAAATGACGGTGATCTTGAAGAGGATGGAGATGATGATTCATCATCTACAGAGGATGGTGTAATAGAGAAGGAGTTTGAGGAGGATTTACAAACAGACCTACAAAAATTAACATTATCAGGACAATCTGAGAAAGCTGGAGATGACGATACAAGCCCATCTGATGTCTTGAGATAAATTTACTATATATTAGATGTAACTTTGGGAGTGATGGAAAAATGCATTGAGTGGCTGTTGAATGTTTTTCATACTTTTTAAAGCATATTTAGAGGCACTACTGCTGATCTTGTTTAGTGAACTCATATATAAGACACTCCTATATTAATAATATGAAGTCAGTCAACAGTTCATAATATTTATTAAGAATTATCAGTTTGTCAATTTAATCTGTAAATTGATGCTTCTATGATTGTGGGATTTCACTTTGGGTCATTCCTGGTTTCCCCACGACACAAAGTTTAACAAATAGCCTCATCGTTTGTTATTCGAAAACGTAGCAACCTTTTGATACTGAATAGCTATTCCAGTATAAAGAATCTCTGCTCATGATACATTTTCCTTCGACTCACTTAGGGAATTAATTAGACTCTTAATTACACTAGAAATGATGCCATCTGCTTTAATAGTCTAATAGATTTACAATTTTCAGTTGGTGATGTAACAAATCAAAGGGTTTATCTCCCCCTATGTTCTGTCACCCTTGAATTTCATGTTTTTTTAAGGGGGGGGGGGAGGGGGAGTATAAAAGGGCCAATGGGAAGGAGGTGGTGAGAGGGGAAGAATGTCTTTAACTTCTTCTTTGGTAAACCGGTCGTGGTTTGTCATTGCCCGTACACAATTTGGATGCCAGATGACAAAGAAACAGAAAAGAAATAACTGATGAATGTTTTAATGTGTATTTCTTTTATTTCAAAATTAAAACTGTCGTTCGGTAAAAGATCAATTTCGTATAATCACTCATATTATATCACTGCCATCTTTATAAATAGTATTAAATTGTCACTTTGGGCAGACAATTGTCCCTTACAAGAAGTCCAGGTGTTTTGCTCTATAAAGTGAGTTGTGTTGGTCATCTACCACTGAAAGATAAAATACTTTTCTTAAAGAGGTATAACAGTCTTTATACTCAGAATGACTCAATGATGCAGACAGTATTTTTTATAGGTGATCTCATCAATTGTTATATAGGTGATAACTCACACACTGTGATAGCAGAAGTAAGGTCAAATGAGTGGATCCTCATTCTCTTTCATGACATATATCCTTACTACCCCTTTCCCCCCCCCCCTCAACCCTGAGGGTATCATGTGGCATCTTCACTTTGTGACTTTTTTTCCCGATTGGCCAGTTCATTTCCAACATCCAGCTGCTAATAAATTACTTCAGTTGCAATGAAATGCCATAGTAAGAACAAATTGCTTCCAAGTTGGGTCACTTCGTCACTTTCTGATCCACTCAAACTTTAACTTGTTTCAAACTATTATTGAAGCCATGCCATGCACCTTTGAACTCCCAAATGGTCTTTACACTCTTAAACAAGTTGAGTCATCAACATCGATAGACGTAACTTGTGACTCCTTGTAACAATCCATCAAGTCAAAGCCAACAGCATCCCTGCCAAATATTGGCTTTTTGACATGCTAATTAGATTCTCTGTTTTGTTCCGGTTCTGGCACAACATTTCCATAATCTTCTCGTTTTTTAATTCATGTAAAAACAATGCTGTTCAATACAAAAAAAGATCTGCTAATTCCAAAGTTCAGGAATATTCCATTTTCATCTGTCTCAATCTGCCATGGTCTAACGTTGGAAGAATTAGCGTTTCCAAAGAGAGTGATGTATACTGCCTCCAATTCTGCAATCTCACTGCTGTAGACGTGTAGGGGGTTTTCCCTCCCAGACCCTTGAAGCGGTGTTTACATTACACCCATTGATGAGCTGAGTTAGCTGACAAGTCCAAGAGTCTCCAGGCAGAACGTGGGTCAAGTATTTCTTGATCTCTGCATAGAACCCAGACATAGGTCACTCTCATGACCTTCTCCTGCAACAGAACAGATGCAAACTTATTACAAGTCCAAAGAGAAGAAATAGTATGTACAAGTTCGTCACTGGTACTCTCCCTCCCTCCCCCACACCACTTCCACTTATTAACCAGGGAATGGAGTCAAGGTAGAAAAACATTCTTGGATTAACGATTATGTTACAATTATAATCTTGTTCGAAACAAGGCACTTTAGTTGAAAAATTTAGCATGCTTTCTAGCAAGGTTTTCTAATTTCATGGCTATTGTGGTAATTATTTCAGTATGCACTGTAAGTTATCTCCAAGGCCTCATCTTCCGAAAAAAATCTTGGATCCATGACTTAACAATTCAAATAAAGGAACCTATTATCTGTGATCTATACTGCTCAAATCTGCAAGTCTTTTTAACGTATTTAAGAGATACTAGCAAAAAGATGCCCACTTACAGGATCACCCTCAACGATCTCCCCTTTGGTGTTCCTCACGGTCATGATTTGTTGGGCTATGAATGTTATGACTAAAACTGGACCTTGCTCCATCATTTTACCCATTGAAAGCTGAGAAGAAAAGAAGAAAAAAAAGGATTACTAATGAAAAGGAATACATTGCACGATTCAATCATGTCATCATCATCATCATCATCATCACTCTTATTATATAAAGGGGTCCCAGACCGGGCTAAAAAACGACACTGGTAAAGTAGGAAAATTGAAGAGAGAAAATCAGAAAACTTAAAAAGGTTTGGACTTTTTAAGTAGAAAAATGCAAGCTGTCAGTAAAGTCTTCGCTATCAATGAATTCTGAGACAGTATTCAAGATATCTAACATACTATAAAGAAGAAAAGGAATAAGTTTTCATCAAATCTGACTTCATGAATGGATGAACTCACCTCAATACTATCAACGTCCAATATCCTAGAATCAAAGGTCAGGCCCATGGCTTTGGCTTGTTTGATTGGGGTAGCTAACTGACTGTAGGGCTGAGAGGGAGAGAAAATAATATATAATAAACTTCAGCTATACCACAAAGTAACAAAGGAATTATTTGTTGGAAAATGAGCAAGAATGCTTCCCACTCATATATAATTGATAGAAGTTATGAATGGTTTAATGAATCAATATTTGATGTAATTGAAGGGTGACTGAAATGTCAAGCAGCAGCAAAAGTCCTGGTATGACTTTCTAAAGGTCTCACACTTTTTCCACAGAGGGCAGATGAGTTAATTTCACCCAGTAGGGAAATGCTTTTCCACTACTATGTATTTCAAATGCAAAACTGTAATATTACAATACCAATTTCAGACTAAGTAAGCAAAAAAAAAAGAAAAAAAAAGGAAAGATGTAATGTACTTAAGATAAAAAATTATGCATAAAATATGATATATATTATACTAATATATATAATAAGACATTTTCAAGATCATACTAGATGTGGAGTACAAAAGAAAAGACAATATATAATTTTTAAAGATGTATATATTACTCACTGCTTCATAACACCAGTCTTTAAGAACTTCCATTTCACCTCTGATCATGGCCTGTAAGATAAATGAGTGCTTTTCAGTTACACAATACAAGATTTGGATGTGAACTGGGGTTGTAAAAATTCAGGTAAAACTAGAGGATAATGGAGTGTTTTTGCGAGAAAAGCAAAGGTTTGGGGGCTTTGTACCCAACAATGTTGAAGTAACTCCAGTTGAGGAGGGAAAATATTGTTATGAATTGTAAACCAGCCACTTAAAATATGAAATAAGAAAAAAAAGAAAAAAAAAAAAAGGGAAGGGTACTGACTCTCACCTCTAGAATATTTGGTATAATTTCATGTTCGCACATCTTTAGAAATGACTCTTTATTAAAACTTGGATCTATCTTTAAAATTTCTGTCAGCACCTCAGACATCTCGGTTGGTGAAAACATGCCGCCTGTTAAAAGGGAACAGAACAAGAAAGCGAAAATACAACAATCGACTCGATATGCCAAGTTTTGGGGGATTTTACACACATTGAATGAACGCACAAAGTTTTGATTACAGCCTGATAGCAGCTGATCAACTTTGATTGAACTCTGTGCTTTTCTATTTTTGTTTACTAAAATGCAACAATCTTGTAAAACAGCAATAAAAACGGTCAAGACGGAAATTTTTGTTGGAAGGTGTAAACGCGCTCACACATGTTGTTTGTGTATTGTTACGAAGTGTGCGTCATGTAAAGTTGCAGCGCTACTGCGCGTGTTTATGCGAGTGTGCGTGCGTGCGTGAGTATGTGTTTGAAATTTGTTGTTTTCGTTGGTTCTGTCTTTACGGTCATGTACCGGTATATGAGTTCAGTCGATATTAAGAACGTATTCAAGCAAGAAGTGTTTTCCAGTGTAAAACCAAAGATTTTATGTAAGTTGTGTTTTTATTGATATAACGTTGTATATTTGTTGAATACATGATTATTTATTCTGTATAATTTGGATTTATGTATTTATTCTTCAATAATTGACTTATTCATTAATCGATTTCCTGGTTGTTTAATTACAAACGTTTGTTTCGTTTTTATTTGTTTAGTTACCAGACAGACAGTCAGACAGACAGTCAGACAGACAGACAGACAGACAGACAGACAGACAGACAGACAGACAGTCAAACAGATTGTATCAGATGATAGCAGATAATAACATATCACAGCAAAATAAATGAACCGACTCATTACATCTGCGTTGAATAATCTTTGGATTATTGAGTTCAGGAATACGGAATTAAGAAATCTTCATTGATTTACAGAAGGTACGTAAATCTGTTTGAAAAAGTAAACTGTTCAACTCCCTATTCCGTTGGAAAAGTTTGAGAAGATAATTCTGTATCTTTATTCATGATAAAAACAAAGGAAAATACAAAAATTAACCGTAATAAATTGGCATAGTGAGAGGTAATTTGCATCAAGCACAGTATATTAAAACAAGGAACGAAAACAGAATTGATTATACATTTTCTTATTCCTTTCAGATATCGTTAATTGGGTATTAAGCAACAGTTACAGAGGACATTTAGTATTCAGATTTCAGAAAGTATCAACCAAGTGGATTCACATATGTATGGACTGACTCACCAAGTAGTTGACTGACTCTGTCAGTCACAGCTCTGGATGCCCGCACCATTACGTTGTCACTTTCATCGTACTTCATTTTGAGATCAACAATTTCTGATAACGAAAGAAAAACAGTAAGAAGGGTAATTGTATCAAATTCACCCTCATTCAAACTAAAACGAATCTATCAATCTCACGAAAGACAGATAGAAAATTTGTGAAATTTAGATGAGGCTGAAGCAAATTTCAGAGACAAGGCCACAGGTTTGAGGAAGTTCAAGAATTTAAATTTTTCCCCCTCCAGTGAATAATAGGCCACATTTGCAGCTTCCCACAGGACTTCTTCATGAATCTGAGAGTAACCTAAAACCATCACAAAATGCACACACATACAGAGAATCACAAGAAGATGACCTACTGCACATTTCAGATAGTCTCTGAGGATCTTCTCAGGAACAAAACATCAGGCCCACTAACTGTTTACATTTTCCTGCTCGGTTCTTAACTGTACATGTGCAGTTTGTTCACTGCTTTTTAGTGGTGTAAAACACATTCCTATTAATTACCTTAATCTGTAATGTTCTTAATGCACTTAGTTATAAAACTTTTGTATTTCCAGATCTTCCCTTTACTAGTTTTTTTTGCTTTTATAATCTACAACAGCTTTTCTGGTCACTGAGTCAAATACGTAAACAATTTGATTGACATACTTGTAAACACTTGATTGTTTTCACTAAATTCCTTCCACTGTTTGTACCACTTTGAATCCTTGTGTAAAACCACCCCAGTTGCATCTCTGAGAAGAAAGAAAAGAAAAAGGGAAACTCTGTTAATAAATGTGTGTGGCCTTCATTAGAGATTTGAATATGTGCCAATGAAAATACTGGAAAATAGTGTCCCTCCGTGAACAAACTCTAAACTTGAACTACAGAAATGCTTTTGGTTTCCATGATGGACACAAATGATTAATCTGCAAAGCAGCTCATAATTGGCATTAAATAGCTCTGAAGTGGACATATTATTTTGATATCATATATACAGAAGCCTCTTAGCAATGTTGCAATTATTAGCCATAAACTAGAGAAGATTACTAACTATAGATTCACAATCTGGAGAAAGGCTTCCTTCTCTTGTAACTTCAGATGCAATTTTCATAATTCACCCTTTTCCAGCTTTTAGCTTGTTCATAAATCAAAAATTCAAATGACCAGCCTCAAAATCATTTAAAATTGGCATAACAATTACAGAATGCTTCTTATCATAATTATATGGAAAATTCCAAATTTTTCTATGACTATACAACTGCTATGAATTATTTGTATAGCACTTTGGTATAAATATTACCGAGCCCTTTTTGACCAAAATCAAATCATTATTATTATTTTCGGTCAGTTTTCGAAACCTTAATGTTATAAAATATTGTTCTTATCTGCATGTGTAATTATAGTTTACATATATTGTCATATCTTTATTCACATAAATAAATATTTTCTGTCCGTTGTGGAGACGTGATATATTAACTCACTCGTTGACCTCAATCTGTCTCTGTTCACCATCACCAAAACTCGACAAGGTCTCTGTTCTCATTCTGAGTTTCTCTGAAATCAAATTAAAACATATACACATTAATAAGGACGATGGTTTTTGAACGTACGAAACCCTTAACGAACGGAGAACAAGTAAGATGATGGATCAATTTGACTGACCCAGAAATGTTCCATGTTTGTGATGCACAAAAATACAATATGTATATGAGAGGCATTGGTCCTTGTAAAGGAATAAAACTCACAATTCATCAATATGAGAGGGAACTTTTGATGTACTTGCAAAAATTAATTCATAATAGGAAAAGGACAAAAAAAGATTTTTTTTTTGAAAGTTTACTGATGTGTGCCTGCTCTCCTCACCTGGTGCTCTGTAAGGCCTTCCTTTAGCCATAGTGCTCTCATCAATCTCTTGTTTAACGGCCTTTACGCTCTACCGCGAAGGAAAGAGACAGGGAATAATTTATTCATACAGTATTGAACAACAAATTTGCTTTTTTAAATGGGAAACTTTTACGACACAGCCGCAATGACATGTAGCAGTTTTTGGAAAAAGATAGAAAAAAACAACGATGACAGAAATTCTAAATGAAAACAATTCACACCGCAAAAGACGGACTTTGATACCAAGCTCTCCCCCTACCCTCTCAGACTCTTACTGCCATCCACACATACCAAGTCCCATCACAAACAGGTAGTTTTGACATTACAAACTTCTTTTTTTTAAATTTTTTTCATATTCTATTACTGACTATATTAGGGGGAACAAAAATTGAAGAGTTTCTTGAAGTGATCTTTAACCTTCAAGCAATTCCTTACTTCTGAAACTGTTTGGTAAGCTCTAGACTTGGTAAATTCTTCGCCCTGTTTGCTGATCTTCTCGGCCGCTCCTTTGGCCGTTTTGGACACCTCTTCGCCTATGTTCATACCTTTCTGCACCCACTGTTGCTTCTGGACTTCATCTACTCCCTAAGAAAGAGAGAGAATTGAAAGCAATTAAAAAATACACCAAAACATTTCCTGCAGGTCACCGGAATAACTGGAAAACGATAGCTACATTTTTTGGTATTCCCTGACGTATTACTTGAGCCAGAGTTATTTAAACTCCTGAATTTTGACAAATTTTTCTACAAAATTGCAGAACGATCAACTGATAAAGGTGTTTTCAGTGAATACTACATTATTTGATCCCCTCGATGGGACACCATCCGAAATCGTCTTAAACGGTAATAATTTTGGATAAAATATCTTTTTATGGGAGATGACGATTGGAAAGATATTTGATGGGTTTTTTTTAACTACCTGCTGAACTTTGTCCTTGATTTCATCCAGTCTTTGCTTCAAAACCTGAGCTCCTTGGCTGGCATCAGTCTCTATTCCTTGCTGTAAATAAGCAGAAAGATCAAATCATAAAATATAAACCACATCTCATTTCATTTCAATACAATTTCAATACATTTCAATACAACGTAATAGACACATAAATATGGATGCCATGTTCAAAGATGAAAAGTGACCCGGAGATGCAAGTCAATTTATGTCGCAAAATCTCGTTTTACTTACGTATTTCCTCCTGGCCTCTCTCAGTGCTTCCGATTCCTCCAGTTTCTGCGCCTCCTCTCTAAATTTTTTGATGTTTTCCTGTTTTAAGAAAAGCAAATATTTTAAATGAAAAGACATTTTCTTACCCCATTCTTATGTCACTATGTCATGATTTTTGTGACCCACTCACTGCAGATATGGGAAATGATTGGACAAGGGTATGTAGTACTTGCCCAAGGACACAACGCAGTGATCTGGCCAGGGCTCGAACCTGTAATCCTTAGATCACAAGTCCACTGCCTTAACCACTTGACCACAACGCCCTAGGGGCAAATGTTTTCTTAATCAATTTCTAGTACCAGGATTCTTAAGTAGTGGCAGGGAATAATTTAGTGTTGAAACATTGCGTACCAGTTTTGAAGGCCTGGAATTTTGTCTCAGATTATAAACTACTTTGGTCTCTAAGAGAAAACGCTGTGAAACACCTGTGGATTTGTATAGCAATCTGACCATTTTGCATAGCATTATGGGATGCCAAACTGGATAAATTATGCCCTGTGGTGCATGGTGTTCTTCCAGTATATACCATTATGGTCTTCCAAATGACCCATTTGATAATTATAATAAAAATATGTCTGCACTGACCTTCATCTCTTTATTCTTAGCCATCTCCTGCCTGACATTATCGACGAGGCCGGCCAAAAATCCTTTCCGTTGCTGCTGTGAAAAACATCTGACCTGCACCCAAAAAATAAAAAGTAAAATAGACAAAGCTTTTAATACATATGAATGCTGTAGGAACTACTTAATGTTAATGTTGTTAATAATGATCATAAAATTATGACCCGAAAGATAATGAAGTAAGCATGCTAGTAGAATAAAATCCATGAAAATGGCTTGTCCGAGGAGACTTACTAGCTAGGCAGACAGCACATGATCCAAATGACAATCTGGTAAGTATCCCAACCTCCCAGGGGCACCCAGGGCCAGATTGGGACCCTGGAGAAAATGGTAATTTGATTATACTGATCAAAATAACTTACCTGAGATATCCTAACATCTAGCTGATTATTGCATACAGCTGTCTCTCTTAGTTTTGAAGTGCAAGGTAAAAGAACTTGCGATGGTGATTGTGTAATGCTTTGAGTCTTCCAAAAGACACCATTATTAGTAAACTGAAAGAATAAGAAGAAATATGCTGAATTAATGTAAGGCCTAAGGGTCAAACTAAGGACAAAATCTGGCAATAAAAATGTATTTGGGTTATCAGAGCTCAAGTTCAAATTTAATTCTCATATATAAATTGTACAGAAAATATTCATAAATTTACAACCATATTGCAACTGGACTTGCACACCAGGAGGAATAAACACTTTTATGAAATAATGTTTTAGTATGCAGGCTATACAGCCAACTTCAATTTTAGGATATATGCTCTAACACTACAGTAACACTGCACTGACTGAGACTGGAGTGAGAATGTCACTCACTCCACACTCATATCATGTTATTCTCAGTCATATTATAGGCTATTGAGAACACTTCAATTTCAAGAATGTCACTCACTCCACACTCATGTTATTCTCAGTCATATTATAGGCTATTGAGAACACTTCAATTTCAAATACCTTTGTTAAGGTTAAATAAAATAGAAGAATCTGACCAGAGAAAAATTGAACTTGATCCCACTACTGTACAGCTTATACACAAGCTTCACCTTCGTTGTAGTTAAGTAAGTTTGCTAACTATTGTGTATGTGTAATACTAATAGTGTGACTGTAGTGTTAGGCCTAAGCTAGTCTCAGCCTAACTTTTAACTTAGTTATTAATACCAACGTTATTCTATAGCCTAACGTCGATAGGCTGTGCAATCCTTCGAAGAGTTTCGTCACGTAGGCCTAGTCTGTGCTTTTAAAATCTTTAACCTATGTCCCCTATATTAAAATTTCTAATTAAACCTATCATATTTCTTGAAAGCTTCATATTGCAAAAGAATAAAAAGAAGGCCGGGGATCGAACGAAGTCAATTATTTTTTCGTCTACCTGTCTCACGATTGTGCCACTGCGTGCAGCCATGTTGTTTTTTATAACATATTGCGTAATGTGTGCAAGAAGCACGTTTGAGATTTCTTTTAGGAACGCCGTAAGCTGCATGACCAATATCATCGCTGTAATCAGTTGCATACAGAGTAAATGATGTGTTCATTTTGAAATCGTACACGGGATATCAATAAATATTAAACACTATTGTAAGCCATAAATATAATTTTAAAATGTTGACCTTCCTTCAATCCCTTCTAGCCTGTGCAATTGTTGATAATTCATCCGTGAATTTCGTATCTCTCCTTACGAATTGGGAAATGGGGTTTCTAAGCAGCTACCCTCGCCACGGTTGCACTGCAGTGATGATGAATGTGATTCCTTCACCTCCCTCAGTATTTGAGAAAGTGGTCGGATAGTAGTTACTATAAGCTACACTCTCAGCCGTCGGATGGGGAACAGAAATGGGTGCACATTATACATCTGCCTCGTAACAATGAACACCGATTGGAAAGAAAAGTCTTGACATAAGCCTGTGTTCATCCACGATCATCATTATTATATATGGATAAGATTTGGAATGAGCTTCTGTTGGCTTCCCTACCATTGAGATTCATCAACCAAACTACTGACTAACCCTCCCGTCCTGAGCGTGGCAAGGTTGCCGAAGAACTCGATCACTGGGGCCATGTAGACATGTAACCACACAAAATAAATGGATATAATCTATGGTACCCAAATATGATCTGATGTTGCGACACGTGCATGTGACTTAGCAAGTCACAAGCAGCAAGTCCAGGCATATAATCCGGTGTACGCGCGGGGAAGGGGAGGGTTTTTTTGTTGCTTATTGTTGTTTAGGATGTAGAAAAGTTAAACATAGGCCTATGTATGTTCTATTTTTTTTTAAAGTTTAGTTGTTCATATTAGTTGCCAAGTTTCTATGTAATTTTTATACTTCTTTTTCCCACAATGTTTAACTTATCTAAAAAATATGTTAAGATTTACAAAATACAAACAAAAAATACAAATAAAATATTAAGAAAAAATACTAAGAAAAAAAGTCCAACATATTTCCATGTTTGTATATTGTGATCGTTATTTCCGATTTAAATTGTCCATTCTTTGTTCAACAATATATCAGCTAGGGTGGCAACTGTAATCCAGTAGTTAGCTTAGATTACTAACTTGTAGTGCTTCCCAGGCTAAATTCTGCTGTCAAATTTACGGCCGACTCATGGTTTCGTCGTCCATTCCAGTATTTCACATCGAAAATTGCTAACTAGACGCTTACAATATATGTTTTAGGGTCTTCAAAACACTTCGGAGGGTTGCCAAAACATGAAAATCTTGAACTTAAATTACTTGCAAAATAAAACACTACTTTGCAACTAGGTATAGTTAATCATGTGACAAAAATCTAAAACGGGATGGGGTTGCAGCATTCTTCACTGGGATCGCCAAGATGATGAAGGTAAAAAATTGGGTCACAAAGCAAAAAGTTTGTATACCAGGGTATTTCCTGCCATATGTTGCATTACTATAATTTCTTATTATTCCAATTATAAAGTGAAATATATGAATGCATCATTGCATTGTCGTATATGTTACAGACCAAAGAATGATGTTAACGTCCTAAAATTGCGACTTTATTTTTCCAAGCAAGGTAGTCACAGGCCTTCCTACTGGTTTAGCAGTATGTCTCAATGCTTCTCTTAAAGCAACATTTGCTGGAGCGTCCTCATGGAGTCTTAATTGCTACATGACCGAAAAATCTCAATCTTCTATGTGCGACTATGAATGACCAAGGTGTTTGGTTGGTTTCATTGTAGAGCTCATCGTTTGATAAGCTATTGTTATTGGTCCATCTAATGTTGAAAATATTACGAAGTAGTCTCCTTTGGAGAGTGTCAAGTTTGCGATCAAGATCCTTCGTTGTGCCCCACAGTTCGCAATTGTACAAAAAAATACTCTTTAATAAAGACTCGAAAATCCTAAGCTTAATGTTTCGGCTTATGTTTTTGCTTTTGAATATACTTGACAGTGTGTTGAAAGCACCGTTGGCAACTTGGTTATACCAATTCTCCGGTTATTTCTTCTTCGGTCCCCAGCAAGCTGGCAACATTAATGTAGTCGCTGGTATGAATTCCGTTTTGGCATGATGTACCCCGGATGCCGTGTGCGCGTAAGCTCTGTTGTGACGTCACAATGAACTGTAGCACAATAGCATATCCAGACTGAGACAGAACCTTTCCGGCGTTGCATAAATTAGTACGATCTTGTGTTATGTAGGCAGTTAAATTGTGTCGATAGTCTATTTCCTATCATGTTGTTATCCTCAAATTGAGTGACTACCTCACTTTCGTGAAGATTTTAACGACGGAGCAATGTATCCCGAATAAGCTGAAAACGAATAATTGCATGACGTCATTTGTCAACATCAACATATGACACATAGGCTAGATAGGCCATACACAAATGTACTAAATCACACATACTGCTAACAATATATCGTACACAAAGTAATAACAGTGAGTTCCTACAATAACTCCTAAGCAGCATACAGCGTACAACTGACAGATACCCACCCGCCTTGTTTTAGTAACGTTTTGTAATTTATTTAAGCCGGCATAATGGAAGAAGACGAGGGATTCTTGAACGATGATGACCAAGTTGAAGAAGACGATGACCAAGAAGAAAGCGATTTTGATGAGCATTTTGATATGGAAGTAGAAGATGAAGCCGATCGGCCTGAGCCAGCTGATTATGACGACTTTCAATTCGAGGTCCTAACGCCTGATGACATCGTGAAAAGAATGGTGGACACTATAAAAGAAGTGAATACGGTTGTTGAGGTATTGGATAACAACCTTATATCTTCAGTAACCTAAAGTATCCGGAAATTGTTGGATCATGCTTTAAATTTCCAAATTCCATGCATTTCAGAATTCGCCGTATATACCAGTACAAGTCTATCCTAACGTTAGGCATAACGTTAGGCCTAGGCTAAGTCAGTAACATTAGGCTAACACTGGATCGAGTATGGTAGGCCTAGCCTAACACAGTAATAGTAACAGTTTACTGTAGCGAGAAATAAACAAGACCAAGTAAGTGCAGTAGCAATTCCTAGCAGCACATCTTTACCAGAAAAACAGTGTAAGTGCATCCCATAAAAAAAGTCAACCAAATCATGAAAACATTATACATATAGGGCCTAAGTAGTTTTCCAAGTAGCCTAGGACTGATTGCTAATTTTAATTTACAATTACAGTAAGGTTACAGTAGCAGTAGGCCCAAGGATGGTTTACCGTTTCTTCGTTTACCGTTTCTTCGTGATGCTAAAACATAAACGTTCTCCTAATGGACAGTGATAATGGCAATGTTGCTTAATTGCAGAATACCATGCAACTCTTGAATCTCACAGAATATAACCGGAAGTCGATCTACAAGGCTATAGTAATAATGTATTGTTGTTCTTAAGAAGCTGGAAGTGTGTGAATTGTGGAGTATTCTGCAATTGCTCTAATGGTTCTAATGTTGGGAAGCTGTAGTTTTGTTGTTCATCTATATGATTTCACTGATGCTTTGATCAGAAATCACCATAGATAGAATTATACTTGTAAAAGATTGGAATGAAACTGCTAGAAGCAAGAATGAATTTTCCTAACTGCATGCATGTTTTGAAGTAAATTGTGGTACTCCAGTAAATGAGCCAAATGATTCATACATGTATGAACCTCATATATGAAGTACAAAAGTGAGGTTTCCTTCTTTCACTGTAGCAATGTTAGCTGTTTACCTAATGCTTTGTATCTATTAAAGTTGGGTTTTAAAAATTAAGTTCTTCAGACCTGAGGATTTTATTTATGAAAAGAAATCACAGAGGCATGGATATATTCACTTCTGTTTAGGTGTAGCCTTTTTTTTTGGGGGGGGGGGTGAAATAGATCATCAGAGCCTGTTGAATTTGGAAACTATCCCATTATGATCACAAGCATGAGTTATGCTGTTTCTTGCTTTAGACTCATTGCCATCAAGAAGTAGCTTTCCTATTTCGTACCCTCGGAAAATCCTGTCGTATATCACTTCCAATGAGGCGTTATAATTTTTGGTCTGTCGACAAGAATGTGTGCATTTCTTCCGTACGTACATTTCAATTGATGTGTCACAAGACTAAGGACCCTGTGGAATTGGCACCACTACGGTACACTAAGGATAAAGCCTTGGGGTAGTGTGATTCTAATAGGTCTGTTCGTGAAATCCTCTAAAGCAACTTTTCGACATACTGTACCTGTTTGAAGATATGAATTGTTCAAACTATGTAGTGACATAGTACATTAAAATAACTTCAACTTTGGAGTAAAATGAGATGGATCCAGGGAAAAGACAAACTTGAGTCATGAGAAAAGTACTATGGAATAATAATAATATAAAGGCTATGTTATTTATGATTTGTTTTTAAATTATAAAAATAATGTATCAAAAAGTCTCAAACTGAAAGCCATTGGTGATGATTAATGTGTGACAAGTGGCAAAAAGTAACAATTTTTGTTTTCATTGCTTTCATGCCTCTCAGCAGAGTGTCAACAATTGCCAATTTATTTTGATGTTCATCAATCCAGTAACATGATTGCCCAGGGTCATGAGCCAGGCCTAAAATGGGCAGCCACACATACTGACATTATAACATCAAATAGATATATACCTTGTTATATGTTGTCTATTATTCTTATGACTTTATTTCTGTTACACCATTAATTTTTTGTTGCTAGTTCCTGTATGTTATTGAAAGGTAGACATAATTTGCCATTTCTCTTTGGCGTTTCTTTCCTTCCTTTCCTCTACGGGAGCATTTTACTTTGTTGACGGCGAAGGATTCCCTGAACTCTTCCTTTCACAACTACGTTGTACAAACTGATGATCCCATGTGTACATGATATTGTTTGAAAATAACAAAATTAAAGAAATTAAATCATGTGTAAGTACCAGATTGCCTCAGTAAATCCTTCCCTTCCCACTCTTTATTTATTTTTTGGCAATAACAAAATTTTGATTCAAAAGAAATCATTTGATGTTGCAAAGAGCTACTTTGGCCGTTCCTGTTGCAAGCTCTTCATTAAGCAAGTGATTTGAGTCCACTACTTGAACTTTCTGAAATGACACTTCTCACTTTTATTTTCTTTTTCTTACCTGGCCAGGTACCAGCCACAGTCACCAGAATATTACTAAATCATTTCAAATGGGATAAAGAGAAGTTACTAGAAACTTTCTACGATGGAGATCAAGATAAACTCTTCTCAGAGGCACATGTAATCAGTCCTTACAAAAGAGGCGTTGGCAGGAACTCAAAGGTACTATTGAAACCCTCTTCGAAATTAACAGCTTGTATTGTTTCTACCTCTGAGAGAAACCGATCAGTGTTCTATGAGAGTAGAAGGGTCAGGCTTCAAGCAACACAACTAGCTCTTAGCTAGTTTCAGGATAGTATTTCAAAAGTTCTTTCAACCATAGTCAGGCACAAAATGTGTATCTGTCTTTTGGTGTATATGAACTCTTGGAAGTTTTAAAGCAAAAAGGGACATTTCTTGAGCAGGTATCTTCAGAGATTTACTAAAGAATCTTCACCAATTTGCAACAGATACATTTCCAAATGAGGCAACTTCACCTCAACGGATGTGTCCTTCTCTTGGTTTCTCCATTTCGCTAAAATTGTAAACATCAATTGAAGTTGAGTAATTCTGTACATTTCACTTTCCAATTCCCTGCCATTGGCTCTGACATTCAAGGGATGACAATATTTTAATTGCTCGTAAAGCAAACACATGGGCTGCACAGGCAAAAACAAGGTTTAAAACACAACTTGCTATATATTTCAGTTATCAACTCAAACTGACCCCAAGAGTCTCAATGCGCTTAATGTGCACATACTTGCTTGTAAAACAAACACCCGGACTGCATAGGCAAACAAAAAGTTTAAAACACAACTTGCTCTATACTTCAATTATCAATTCAAACTGACCCCAAGAGTCTCAATGTGCTTAATGTACACATACTTGCTTGTAAAGCAAACACCCGGACTGCATAGGCAAGCACAACTTGCTATATACTTTTATATACTTTTATACAGTTATCAATTCAAACTTACCCATAGAGTCTCAATGTGTACTTTGTTGAGAAAATGTGCAAGTTGTCTGCAGAGTTTTCCTTTTAGTGTTGAAAATTTGTCATCCCACTACTCTGTAAATAGAGTACTTTAAGATCGGTCACTTGCATTTCAATGGTAGTTATTATCCTCTTTAGCAATTCCAACACCATACCCACTCCCCTCCGCTGCTCGTTTCCCCCATCCCCCCTCCCCACCCCCACATCCACCAGTGAGTGAGGTTTACATCCATGTCAATCTGTATCACATCCATTGCACATTTTATCATTCATGAAGACAAATATTGAAATGCCACTGTCCTATTCAACAGGTGCAAACTAGATCAGCCTCTCAGCTGACGGAATACGATGAGATATGTTGCCGAACCGTTCAAGCATCCGTGAGTATTACAGAGGTTTGCCTGTCTCTGCAACTGTCTTGGTCACCATGGTAACATTATCATATGCATAATATGTAGGCAGTGGGAATGTGGCTTCCTTTAGCATTTCCTTTGTTCCCTGCTTCAAGGTCATAATTTTCTGCAAGCTTTAAAACTGCTAAAATATTTCAAAAACATATGTAAATATTCCTAGATGTTCCTGACCCGTTGAAACGGAATGATTTGAGGGTATTTACAGAATATTTTTGTGGAAGTGGATGTTCAAAATCTGACATGTTAGCTTCTTTTGTTGTCAGACTGTTGGCCTTATTAAACTTGATTTCTTTCTCTGAAAAATCATTTACATGTTTTTAAACCATATTTTTCAACATAATATCTCATCTTTTAGGGAACATTAACAGCTGGTGGGTCCACAAGTTTTCTCCATTTGTGTTTCCTGCTTCTTCTTCCTTTTTTTCTTTTTTTTACTTGTGACATACACTAGTAAGGATCCCTTTAACTTGTATTGCAATAGACAACCTTGAGGCAGCAATGCTGTTCCCCTCTGTATTAAATTATAGACCAGTATAATCACACTGTTCTCCCTGTACTGTGTTGTATACTGCTGTATCAATGATAATATGCTATAAAATACTCTATTAGCAGTAGTTGGATTTTGAAACGTCTAGGTCAAAGTCCATCCGAACGAGGAGTCTCTCACAGACTCTGTTCTGTATTAGAAGCCGTCTGAGTTTCTTGTCAGTTCCTGATCTAACGAGTTTACTTCATTTTTACGTCTATAGGAGCTAAAACCGCAAATGAATTCTAGTAATCATTACCCCAGAGTGTTCACGCCCAAGCTAGTATTTGGTTACAGTGCAAGGCACTGCTTTTCTTGCAGATGTCTGTTTCAACAAAGGAGAATTTTGTGTTTTTAAAAGAGCCTATAGCTCTCTTGAACTTTGCTTCCCAAATTCATCAATGTTTGTACCAAAATATAGTTTGTCCGTTCTGAGTATGACAAACAACCATATGATCAATCAATGAGTCATCATAAAATGATTATTATAAGAAAAGCAAACAAAGGGTTCAGACAGCTGTGTTGCACTAAACCGGTTTAACACTAGATTTCTGGATTTCAGCAATTTGTGTACAATTTCTCAGAGCTGTGACATCGTTGTTCTTTGAGCCTTACCAAACTGTTGATGACTATGTTGATGTTTCATTGACATATTTTACCATGTAGCATGCAGCAGCTACAGTACAATAATTCCCGTGCAGCAAAGCTGAATCAATATAACAATAGATATTATCTCTGCAGAACAACAGTGCCTATTGTCTGAAACTACAGAAAACAAAGGATTATTGTTTATGCAGGATGCTGCAGCCCCCTCATATCCTAGTATTGATAATAGTCTTAATTTGTGTATAGTATTGGCAAACACCAAAATATTAATAACGGTGAGTGTGAAACAAAAGATGCCATCGTCAGAATTGTGTTTTTTCGTCAGAATTGTGTTTTTAATTAGAAAAACATGTATATATTAGATAAAATGGTTTAGAAGTAAGATGTACCTTGTGTTGTCCATACCTTTCCCTTTTTTTCAGTTTTAGGTCTGTATTTTATTCTAATCTATTAAACAACTTCAAACAACCCCTCCCGATTTCCCATTCTTGCAATTTCTTGTCCTAACTGTGCACTTTGTCAAGCAACTCTACCCTCCAATCATTGCCTTACAAAAGAAAATAAATATAAAAAATGTTTTTCAATTTTGTTTCTCGTCAGGGAATGACCGGATTGGAATGCGGTCACAGGTTCTGTAAAGAGTGCTGGGGAGATTACCTTACTACGAAAATTATGGAAGATGGCATGGGTCAGGTAAGAGATCCCATTATCTGTTATTAGTATGAGACACAGGTGAGAGGCATTGACGTGTTCATTGCCACGGTGATGAGAGAGTTTCGAACTATCGAGGCCAGTCAGTGTGTACTAGGCTTACCAAGTAACCAACTTTTCTGGGTTTTAGTGCACATGTTTTCCAGGTCCCCAAAAAGCATTTGTGTTTTCACAAGAGTGAGTGGAGGTATGTGGAAAAACAATCAGTCTTGTGAAACCAGTTTGTCTTAATTGTCTCTTGACTGTGGTGAACAAATTTTCAAACATCTAGGAAAGATCTTGCTCCATTTGGGAGATATTTTAAAAGTGGTGTCTGGGGGGGGGGGGGATGGGGGGGGGGGGGCTGTCCTTTTGTAAACCTCATTTCTTTAGCATCAGTTTTGATTTTGATTAACAGCCAGTGGTCAATTTGCCGATCAGCTGGTCAAAGAAACAAGTTGCAAGTTCTGAAAATATTTACCGATAAAGATCTGTAAACAGACCAGTCAGGCCATTTAACATTACATACTTAGCAGTCTTTGTCATTTGTGAAACTAAATTTCAACAGTCTGGCCGCTGTAGTATACAATTGAACACAACATAATTAAAACTGAACATACCCACTGATACCTGTTTTGCCCTGCAAATATTCTTGGCAAGAATCCAAGAAATGTTTTGCACAAAGTTGTAAACATGGCGTAGTCTGAATACACAACACTATCATTACAGGTCATATTAAGAGGGTCAGTATTGAAGACTCAGTATTTAAAAAGCCCATCTCCATTACAGAAAATAAAATATTTAATATAATAAAGGAAAACTCCCCCCCCCCCCAAAAAAAAATTATGATAATTGATTGTGATATCCAGGGAATAATTTATCCAGTATCACATCACAAAACAATAAGCAAAATATACCAAAGTCCAAACATGTTTTGCACGTTTTGTAAACAGGTATCATAGCATTTCAAAAGAGGACAAAGTTCAGGGACTTCAAAATTGCTACACAGAAATTAAACACTAATTTATTCCATGGAGTTTTGTTTCAGGTTATTTGGGAAGTTGTTTATATGTCAGTGTTCTCTCAATCATGATGGTTAGGTTTGTGTCTCTGTTAAGTGCATTTGCCATTTATGTATCTTTTTTAGCATATTATTGATACAGCTAGAACTTTGACACACTTCTTAATAACATTTATGAATCAAATGTCTCATATCCAATCTGGAATCCTACAACCTTTGTTCCGTCATTTCGTATGTACAAATATTTCTTGCAAACACTCGGTGCTTGCTTCCCTCTTGAGAGTTTTGAAATAATTGCACAATTATCTTTGGAATTTAGCACTTGAACTTTACTCGAAATCAGGGAATTCCTTATACTGATTGGGTACACTACAAACCAGAAGATGTATTTACACAGTATTGTGTATGTATTGAGTTTAACCAGGAGTATTTTAAATCAAAACTTCTAAACTTGTCTCTCCTTAGCAATCACTTGTGTTTGCTAGCATATTACTCATACACTGGTACACATCATCAAAGACGACTTTACAACAGTTTACAAGTCTTTTTAGCAGAATGTATTTCCATCTCGTTGTCCAAGTTAAAGATATGTATCACAAGTGTACAAGTCAAGCAGAGAGTATCAGATGCTGAATTAATCCAGACTTAATAAACACATTTGCTGAATGACTGAAATGATAAGCAATTTTGATTATTTCCATAAATATTGTTTGGTCCGAACATCAAATGTCAAGATAGTTTCTATTCGACAATGTTATGTTAATTACTTGTTGAGCTATAACATTGTTTAAAGGGACATGCATGATTTATTTCCTTCATAAACGTTTGTGCTTTCAAGCTATTTCAAGCACTCGGAAGGAATTCCTGCTCACCCTCCTAGTTCAGTTATATCATATAGCCCTCTAGCCTCAAGTGGGTCTTTATACTTTTGGCAGGCAGAGTGGTAACAACCAGTTACCTGAGGCTGTGAGAATTGTTACTTTAATCCCTAATTCCAGAGAGCTAAATGATTATTAATTTTTCCTCTTTTGTATTTAAATTTGATAATTACAGACGATATCCTGTCCGGCTCATAAATGTGACATCCTGGTTGACGATAGTTTTGTCATGTGAGTACACAATAGATTCATTGTCATTTGATTACAATCCAATAATGTGCTGTGGAAATATCGACCAAGAAGGTAACATGAATCTCATTGGTCTTATTACTACAGTACAACCCCAACAGCTGACATGTAAATGACTAGAAAATTAATCCATTTTATCTTCAACAGTAGATTTGGAAATAACATTTTTGATCACGTTTATAGACTGGCGTCAAATTGTCCTTGTATTCCTAGGGGTAATTGGACTCATACAGACTGATTGTTTTGCATATATATCTCAACACCTGTACAGGGAGATTACAAGAGATTTTCAGCAGCTGATTCAAGCTTGCATTGCCAATAGGTGGGGGGGGGGTGGTGGGGGCATTGTTCCAAAATACAAGGTAATTTTGTCTGTCACCACTGCATGGAGGGGTCCCAAGTCCTTTCACCGTTAAGACATCAGTATTCAAGGGGAAAACAATGGATGGAAAAGCAGCTGCTGATCACTTGAGCCTTGATCACTTGGTCCTCGATAACAGTGCATGCAAAATATTAACTACAGCAATTTTTCTTCTGTTGCCTATTTTCCAGGGGACTTGTTAGAGATAAAGTCAAACTGAAATACCAGCATCTAATAACTAATAGTTTTGTAGAATGTAACCGTCTGATGAGATGGTGCCCCGCTCCAGACTGTCCCAACGCCATCAAAGCTAGTCACCTTGAAGCCAAACCAGTGCGTTGTCTGTGTGCTCACACCTGCTGGTAAGCCTCACTCTCTCGCGGCATCATCTATTCGGCCGTCTTCACCAAATTGACGTTCGTCTCGCTCTCATAGAGAGTACAATCTTTAGTGCGGTCGATTTCTCAACAATTGACAACAACAGGAAATTTGCCTCTTACCTTAATTGCTACAGGCTAATGAGAAACAAGACATAAGAGCAGATTTAATTACAGACATCCATACTGTCAAAATGTCAATAAGTTCTTAGAATATATAGATATGAATTTTTAATATAGAAGAGGCTTTCAGGTAGTGTAATTAGTGTTATCATCTGTGTATATGGTTATTCTCTATATGATGGCTGCTCAAACTCTATCGCGACTCTAGATTGGGTATCGTGTAAGGGGCGTATAGGGATAATGTCATGACAGGGAGTAGGGCGGTAAATGTCCACACATTGCAAGAGATAGTGATGAGGCTGTTATCTAGCTATTAATATTGAAGGATATTCAGTATTTTCATAAAAAAGTGTCTTTAAATTGGTAATAATTTATGTAAAAGAAGTAGCAATTCTTTTCTATATATATATGCATTATAGATAGTCAGTTATTAACAATCTCCTTCAGTATTTCATAACATCTTTTTCTCATCTGCTTCAATATTTTTTTTAATATTTTGTTTGTTGTTGCTCATTTGCAGCTTCAAGTGCGGTGAAAATTGGCACGACCCTGTACAGTGCAAGGTGAGTTTGTTACGTATCCAATCAGAACCAACGATAAAGAACATTCAATTTTTGTCAAAATGCAGAAAAAGCCCAAGTCTGTTTTACTTTGTCCGCTTTACCAAAACAGCAATGCTGAGAAGTTTCGTAGCTAATGTAAATAAAGTTAGTCCTGATGTCAATTCTCTAGGCACCTATGGCCGTCAATTCCTTTGTTAGATTTTCAAAATTCTGTCATTTCTGATTGTAAATTTATTCCGAAAAATACACCTCCAGTATGCGAAATTTTTTCCCGTTAACATTTCTCTTCCATAAATGCCAAACTTAGATGTTAAATATTCTTAAAATGGAAAATGATTTATGTTTTATAGTTTGTTTTCTTCTGCCCTGTTTAATCTACTATGAAACATTTTATTAAGGTACCGGTTGAAACTTTCACCACAAGAATCTATTAAAAAAATATATATCTATATAAAATATGTTTTTCTTCTTTTGAATATATGATACGTTTTCTTAGTAATATGATATGATATGTTTTCTTAGTAATAACAAATATATATATAAAAAATATGTTTTTGTTCTTTTGACAATATGATATGTTTTCTTAGTAATAAAAATAAGAATAATTTTGTTGACAAATGATCTCACTGCAAACTTTGTGGAGGCGATTGTTATTGCTAGTAAATTGCAAATTGAAGTTTTTGTAACTGGAAAAGCAAAAACATGAAGAAAAAAAAATAAAGGAAAAGTTCCCAGGATATGATATCAGCTTTAATAATCAATAATTATCAAACAATATTTACAAAAAAATAGCGATCTAATGTAAAAAAAAATCATCTCATTTGAGAAATGTACGCAGACACTTTTTACCGTTGATATCACAAGAACATTTTGACTGGGGGTGGGGGGTGGGACTGGGGGGGTGGGGATGGACTGGTAGTCATTGGGGAGTGTATGAGAAGGGCAACTGTAGTGTTAAATGGGGGATGGCAATGGGGGGGGAGGTGGTTTTTATAGTGGAGGGTTGGTGGTCATTATTGGTAAATGAGAAGAACAAGTCTAGTGTTCAATATGGGATAATGGGGAGGGGGATTGTTATGGTGTTGCTTGAAAAGCCAAAAACAAAACATTCTCACTAGAATGTTTGAGGTAATCAATATAGATATCAAAATAATTTTGTTCTATAGTAACTGATGAAAGGAAACTATCGTTGGAGTCTGGACTCTTAATGGTTGCTTTAAATTAATGAAAAGTAGAAGTCTAACCTGGAAAATACTAGTATGTCTTAGAAGGGAAATATTCGTAAAAAAAAAAAAACTTGTGTCAGAGTTGGCATATAACATTTTGAATTCATTCGGGGTCATGTACTTTTTTTTTCACTCACCAGTGGCTGAAGTTGTGGATCAAAAAGTGTGACGACGATAGCGAGACTTCTAATTGGATCGCAGCTAATACTAAGGAGTGTCCCAAGTGCCATGTTACTATAGAGAAAGACGGAGGGTGTAATCACATGATTTGTCGAAATCATAGTTGCAAGGTAATTTATCCTGTCCAGGTGTTTACTTTGGTTTAGGTGAAAGTGTGGGATGTATTCCAGTGGCGGAGCTAGGGGTATTGGTCAAGGGGGGCGAGAATGGTCTGTAGGGGCGCTTTCGACACTATCTAAGCAGAGCGCCACCATAGGTTGGCGCGGAGCGTTCAAAAAAATTTTGAGTAAAGATACTCCCTAGATCGCCGGAAATGACCCTTTCATGGCCTTGCTAATTTGCAGATAAACGAAGAATAAATAGGTGTCGTCGCCAACAAAATGTGACAAATGTCAATAGGTATAATGAGAGCGCAATAAATAAGTCAATAATCGCGAATAATTAAAAAGTGGTAAAAAGCTGAAAAGGGGGGGGCATCCGCCCCCGCCCTGACTGTATGGACGCTCCGCCACTGATGTATTCGTTATGAGAAGGACGGGGTGACTATTTGTGGGAGGGAAGGAAAATTTTTGTCATTTTTTTGGTAATTAAATTAAAGGGAAAAATGTAATGAAATCATGCCCTTTTGTTGGAAAATATTCAAATACTGAAATTTGTGGTACGGAATTCAAAAAGATAATTGTTTTGGAGGTAAAATTTGTGGTTCTCCCCTCCAAATAAATGTGACATGTCCCACTGCCCTTCAAGTCCCCCCCCCCCCACACCTGGACCCTCTTCCATCGCCCCTGACAAAAAATATGAAGCATTGCTTTGCCCAAACGAGATGCTACTTTAAAGATAACCTAGTCAAATTATTGGTAACCAAATTCTCACCCTGTGGTTCTTATCTGTTAACAGTATTGGCCATAAATATTCTAGAAGTCAAATACTGGTCACTCGTGTTCAAAGTAAAACTTATTCATGCAATTGTGACCATGTTCGTTCCATTTTGCTTTGTAAAGTTTCTTTCTCGATAAACCCATTTAATCATCTAAATTTAACACCCCTCGATATTTTAACGAATAATTTGTCAGAACCTCCAGAGGAAAGTACTCTTAAAATTAAAAAAAAACACTTTTGAGCAATTTTTAGCATGCTATCAGGTCTGTGTTGATGACTTCTACATATAAAATTAAGTTAGGTCTGGGTAACACCTGTTGGTTTCATATGTCTTGTTTATATGTAAACAAATGACAATTGACTTATAGCAACCTAACATGGTTACTACAGTAAATACTAATGCATATGCATGTTCGCTTTTGTCGTAGTAGACATGAGGGCACACTAACACAAGCCAAACAGCTGTAAATGTTTTGGTAGCTGTAAAAAGTCAAAAACAAAGTTGTTTGTGTAAAGTACTCTGTGACATAACAGGAGTGTATTATAAATAACTTTGTTTTTAAATATCAGTCGAAGGTTGACTCTGTCGCGTGAAACCACACATGCCTCCGTTAAAAGGTCGCATCATTTGTAATTCAGTCTTTAGCCCCGAGATAGAAACAATCCACATAGGTCACACTTTACCTAATGAAAACTTACTGCTGTGGCAGGTAAAATCCCAGGATTAACGGACGATAGAAAGACGAGATATATTTAAGGAAAATCTGTTTTTATCCACCCCAAAATACCGTTACTATGCAAGCTGCCCTTGACATAATTCAGTGAGTGTCAACAAGTATCTAATTTTAATTTCAATTTAAATAGCTAGCCACTTGAGGATGCCAAAAACTGTTATTGTTTCTCCTGCAGTATGAAAGCAGGCTTTTTTTTTGGTTTGATAATTTTGTTAATTACTTTGATAATAAACTTGCATCACAGTGCGGTACTTCAGAGATGGGGTTGGGGTCATCAAAGGGGGGGGGGACAGCCTCTGGGCCTAGGGAAAACTAAAAAGACCTGGGAAATATCGGGTGAAGAAAAATTTATATTCAATTTTCTTACCACTGAGCTTGACTAGTGGAGTCTTGTTTCAAAATATTGATGGATTTGCCTATATTTCTGACAGTGTCTGATTTGCCCTTTGTGTACGATTGACGCTGAGATAGATAAATCTATAGATATAGTGCACAAAGTGTAAGGGCAAGAAAATGTCATTTTGGAATAAAACCACTGCTACAGCTCTTAGTAAAGTTCCCTTGTTGATTAAAGAGCTACTGGCATGAGTTGGTTTGATCAATTGCTATATTAGTCTAAATAGTCATCTGTAGGTTTGGTAAAGTTGCAGACCAGACTTAAAAACCTGCTTTTTGATTTCTTATCCACAAATTGCTACAAGAGTAGATGTTGAATGGAGGAGGCTGAAGCAGGAGTAATGTGGGAGGGTGTTATGTTAATTTGGGAGGTATTATGTTAATGTGGGAGGGTGTTATAGTGTTAATGTGGGAGGGTATTATGTTAATGTGGGAGGGTGTTATGTGAACGTGGGAGGGTGTTATGTTAACGTGGGAGGGTGTTATGTTAATATGGGAGGGTGTTATAGTGTTAATGTGGGAGGGTGTTATGTTAATGTGGGAGGGTGTTATGTTAATGTGGGGAAGGTGTTATGTTAATGTAGGAGGGTGTTATGTTAATATGGGAGGGTGTTATGATGTTAATGTGGGAGGGCGTTATGTTAATGTGGGAGGGCGTTATGTTAATGTGGAAGGGCGTTATGTTTCATTGAGCAGTCTCCCAAAAGTTTTAGCCTTGTTTTTTCATGCCGTAACATTGCTATCTTTGGTTGCAGGCTGACTTTTGTTGGGTGTGTCTAGGACCATGGGAGCCTCATGGATCATCTTGGTAAGTTTCAGACAAAGCCTAGTTTGAGCCTTATTTAAGTTTAAGCCTAATTTGATCAGAAGATGTTATAGTGATGAATGCTTCGTAAGAGATGATACAGTTACCATCGCGGGAAGGAAATCCACTTACTTCCAGTCACCAACAGGCTAACGGCAATCCAAACAATAGAGCAATTGTCTCAGAATTGAGAATTATAAACCATTTTAAAATTCCTTAGTCTACAATATGTTTATTCCAAATGAAGTTTACAGAATATTGATTACCACTATGACATGTACAATTTGAGGTTCTCATCTCCTCGTTTTCCAATTTTTATCTCTTTTAATCGGCTTATATCTGAATATTTGTTTTTATTATAATCCTATTCATGAATATCAGAGATAATGAAGTCCCTTGGAGATCAACTTAATGATTTCATTCCTCCTGCAAAGTTATCCATCATTGTCATATAGAACAACATGTCCTTTGTTTTGACATTCTCGTTAAAGCAGTCGACGTGCCTCTTGATTCTTAAGCACAGAGTAAATTCCTTAATCTCCCTTTCAGCGTATTTTCCAAATTTTCTCCGCTCATTTTCTGTTCCTCAGGTACAATTGCAATAGATACGACGAGGATGAAGCCAAACGGGCCAGAGACGATCAATCGGTGGGTGTTTGAAATAAAGGTCAAAGGACGTATTTAAAAAAACAAAAGAAACCCATCAACGCAATCATCCAACTCTTTGATTATCGTTAAAGATCAGGCCTTAGGCTTAGTCTTATGTATGAAGTTATTTTGATACAAATTACAGGGTTAAGGTTATAAAAAGAAAAGGTGAAAGTTCAACCGTTGATATAGCACAGATTATGACCAGAGGCTTGTTCCATTGTTTAGATAATATTTACTGAATTTTTCCTTCCTTTTTCTTAATCCTGTGATGTAGTTGTTCAGATGACCAAGATATGAAAATATCCTTTGTTGTTCTCTGTTATTTGTTGTTGTATTTTTCGTTACTGAGAGTTATGGTTTTCCACTGCTCGTTAATACAATTGAAAGCTGCTTAATAACTCACATAGCAATTAATCATATCCGACCTTCATTCAGGCCTAGCTACAGTTGTCTAGATTTTTACAAAAAGAAACAGATAGATATTAGTAATATGTTAGAAAAATCAATTCAATTTGTAAAAGTAAACACAGCCGGGTTGGTGTATCTCTTCACTTGGGAGATAGCCAACACAATGTCACAAATATATTTTGGGAAATAAAAAATGTTTGATGACCTAACAAGGTGCATGGTTAAAAATGTATCAAAATTTCCACCCGAAAAATAAAAAAATTGCATCATTGGAGTTTCTTTGAAAGATTTACCATGTTTAACACTTTGGGAAGTCAGGATGGGATGCAAATAAATTCTGACAATCCAATATTTTATCTGATGACAGTTTCGGAGACTAAAATCAGTCAAAAATTCTTAGCAACTTATCCTGTCATGGCCTGGATGCTATATCCAATGGTTCCCACACACAAACCCCCATCACCATAATTCTCCTGGATTCACATGGAATTGATTGATTGATTGATTCTCATGGAGTTGATTTTTCCTTTTTGCAGAGATCAAGAGCAAGGTTGCAGCGGTATCTGTTTTACTGTAATCGATACATGAACCATATGCAGAGCCTACGATTCGAGCACAAGGTATGTCAATACATTCCATTTGTCTCTTTGTAGCTGTCAAACTAATTTATTATGAATATATTATGAATTGAACAAGTAACAGTATTCCATAATGAAGGAGTAAAGATTTATAAAAATCCTTGTTGTTAGATTTGACAATTGTTGACAATCCTTGAATTGAGAAAATAATATTAGAAAATTAGAAATTATTAGAGAAGATACTGGAAAATATTAGAATATATAGAAATATTAGAAAATATTAGAGGAGGTATAATGGAAGAACGAGGGAAAAAAAGGACCAAAAATTGCTGCTGTGGTTACTTTTGTCAAAACAAAAATGACTGATTTTTTTCACTAAAATCACGTACCTCATTCCACCAAATATTTGATACTCTCACGTTAACTAGTACACCGTTCACTACGAAGAATATGAAGAATTACTTCTCGCCCACTGCAAAGGTGGAATGGACTGCTTATTAGCTTTCAAAACAGCTTTTTCTTTAATACTTAATCTTGATAATAAATCAATTGATGCTATGAGATACCGTAATCCCATCAAATGCAGTTCAAAAAAGGAATTTCAGAATTTCTGAATTATCCTCTTGGTGTGGGATTATTAAAAAATGAAAAATGTGTCTGGTTGACGAAACAATGAAAATTAAAATTCATAAATCCTATCGCCGGTTTTACATTCACTCGGTGAGAAAAATGTACTTGGTTGATTGAGTGTGATTCATTATGTACAATCTAATTTTGAATAATTCATGCTTGACTCCATGAAATTGCAGATGAAATGCAAAACACTGCTTTTACGTAATTGCTAGTTGACAATGTCAACTTCTGCTCCATTTCAACAACCCACAAATTAAGTTTAAATCCATATAATATGCATTAAATCACACTGCGTTAAAACTACAAAGGAATTTTTCTGTGCCCAAAATGATGTAATGCATTAAACTGACACAGATATTGAAAAGAAACGTGTTATTTGTTAATACGTTAATCTTTCCCGACTTTACACGTTGAAAAATTGTGAAATCTATGGTCTAAAGTCTGACCGTGTTCACAAAGTGTAATTGTCTAGAATAGTATATTTACATCGACTTTGCCTTACCATGGGAATTGGTTAGATGAATAAAGACGTCACTATTTCTGTCGATTGAATTTGGTCTTCACACGTAGTAACCTCTCTCCCTGAGAGAAGGAAAACGGCAGTCGGTCTCTCGTGGAAAATCAGAAAATAGTATAAAGCAAACATATTTCACCCCAATTCTATAAACTCTATAAAATGGCTCTCTCTGTAGCTGTACACACAATTGTAGATTTGTTTTGATTCGATCTATTAAATGTCTTTCTCTGTAGCTGTACACACAATTGTAGATTTGTTTTGTATTAAATGTCTTTCTCTGTAGCTGTACACACAATTGTAGATTTGTTTTGATTCGATCTATTAAATGTCTTTCTCTGTAGCTGTACACACAATTGTAGATTTTTTTTGATTCGATCTATTAAATGTCTTTCTCTGTAGCTGTACACACAAATAAAACGTAAAATGGAAGAGATGCAACAACACAACATGTCCTGGATTGAGGTTCAGTTTCTTAAGAAGGCTGTGGACGTCCTCTGCCAATGTCGGAGTACCCTAATGTATACCTACGTCTTCGCCTTCTACCTGGACAAGAATAACCAATCCCAGATATTTGAGGTAGGTAATTTTGTTTATTTTTTTTTTTTTTTGCTGATGTAAAATATTCATTATGAAGGTATCATCTTTTGGGAAGTTTTTAAGATATTGTAAGTTATGAAAGTTGGTGCAGCCTTAAACTGTTTTAAAACTTTGTTTTCAAACAAATCTGTTTTTCGAAATGTTTGACTCCCCCACAAACCCTATTCATTACAACAGTTGACCGCCCACATGGGCTTAATCCAATTTTTAATGAAATCTGCGTTTTGTGGATATTTGTTTACTTGAATGAACTTGTCTATTTGTTTATCTCTCATGATGTAATAATGATGTAATAATACATTTATTTGCATAATTTTTTGTTTCCTTTCAAGTAGCGATTGCATAGACTGTGACTGGTGGAATTATTCGGATCATTTTCCTTATTACCATCTTGGGCCTCTTTTAGTTATTTATTGATTTTTACCTGTTTTCTGCTGTTGAAAGCTTAAAAGCAGGAATTGGGACTAGGATCTGGAATGACATGTCAAAATTTCAGACTTCCAGTTGACCTTAGAAGGAAAATGGGAATTATACAGTAGTTTCTACTTTATTGTTGAACACTTTGTAAATAAACAGTGATGGAAAAAAAAGTCCCCCATCTGGATGATATGGTTTTTAATATGACATTTGCCAAAATTTTTTTTCTTGAGAATTTAGGCATCCATGATCTGAGTTATTGGCAATTTCTCCATTTCACGTGATTACTTTTTCGATGTTATTTTCCGGTTTCCTTCAGGAAAATCAAAAGGATCTTGAAAATGCAACTGAGATTCTTTCGGAGTACTTAGAAAGAGACATCACAAGAGATTCAATAGCAGATATTAAACAGAAAGTCCAAGATAAATCAAGGTTGGTGCTTCAATGTTTTGTGACCTTTTGAAGGGTCACGACCCCCTACTTTGAATACCAGGGATTTAGGCCGCAGAGGATAGATTTTTCATGAGTTTATGATTACGATGGAATGCATATAATTAGAATTAAATATTGTTCGAATTATAAAGGTATTTGATAACAATTTAGCTAAATTACTAGATCAGCTTCTTGAGTAAGTCAAAGTCACATGAAATCCACACATGTTATGTCAATTTCCATTACGAGATGTTATTCTTATAAAGTCCGGTTTCAAAAACATAAAGCAGCCTAACAAACAATTTCCAAAAGGTTTCTTTAAATACAGCCTTGAATATGACGTGTGTTTGAGAAAGAGCACCGTACAGACAGTAAGGGTGGAGAAATTTTACTGGAACGTAATATCCTCATTAGAAACCTTACAAGAAACACAGGTTTCCTCACCTTTCAATTATTTAAAGTATTCCCAAAATACACACACTCTTTAGATAGATAAAAGAATATTGGCGACCCGTGCGTGTGTGTGACAGTCATTATGTGAAAACAACAACAAAAAGTTGTACTTGGAATCTAGATAGTCAAATTGTTACAAGTTGAATGTGTTTAGCAAAGCAACATCTCTCTTAACACAACTAGCGGAGGAATGCATGAACAGTTAATACACGTAGCTTTTAGGAAACAGTAATTCTCGCAAATATTTGCGTCCGTGTTCTTAAGTGTTGATTTGTCTTTTAAACAATTTATTTCTATGTGGGAAAAAAAATGGCAACTTGACCGGGAAATTGGGAACAAACTTTTTTTTGGCCAAAATGGCATTCCAACCTGTGACCTCTGACCAACTGAGCTATCCAACCCTTCATTTTAATTTCAGTCTATTTATCCCATTTTCCGCAACTTGTCATATTACTTAATTTTACTCTTGTTTTTTCAGATACTGCGAAGGGAGAAGAAAAGTTCTCATGGAGCACGTTTATGAAGGTTACGAGAAAGACCAGTGGGATTATAAAGATGGTTAATGAAGGAGATCTCTCTCAGCTGTCAGCAACTTCCAATTTTAAACGATATAAAAAAATGAAAACAAGGAAATCCGAGGAAGGGGACAGACAGATTGTTTTGAAAGGGAGAAAAGCTTTCATCCTAGCTAGTGTGCTCCTTGAGAGGGGAAAAATAAAAAAAATTCAAACGATTGCAATGCCTAGCAAAGTAGCTCACAAACCTCATAGAAAATAAAAAAGCCAACACTTTGATTTTTTCCTTTCCGTTCAAAAGCTAGTTTTTAACCCAATTAATAGCCATGTCTTATATTTTGTTTTTGGTATTTTGAGAGGGAATTTTGGTTGTTCTGTTTTTGTCGTATTCATCCGACATGTGTGGTGTCTAAGATTGTGCGGTTTGGAAAGTGTCTGTCCCTGTCCAAAAATATATCTCAAAATAAAAAATTTATAAAAAAGCTCTCAAGTCTTTGCTATAGACATATTTCTTTTCATCTTGCGGTGTTATCGATGAATCAAAGTTTGCGACTTCTGATCAAAAATGGCAGTGTATCAAATGAATGCTGGTATAGCGTTTGGTAAAAAGTCATTCGGAAAAGTTACAGCAGACTACAGGCATCGATACCACTCTCTTCTATCCCTCTTATCCCTTCCCAACTTTTATCTCTTCTCCACTCTTACCCCTCAGGCCCTCACCCCACCTTTACCCCTCTGAATTGCATTCACAAGTGTTCCTGTTGTTGTAAATTGTCAATCTTAAGTAACCATGTTGCTATGAAAATGGCATTTACAAGTGTTCATGTTGCTTTTAAATTGTCAGTTTTAAGTGACAATGTTGCTATGGAAATTGATGGATTGAGGAGGCCATGTTGCTTGGGAAAATTGTCAGTTCAAAGTGATGGTACTGAAAGGGAAATTGAGTTTTAATTGGATGCATTGTAAGTGATCTTGTTGCATGGGCTAACATAATGTCCAGGATTCGTTCTTATTTATACTACAATTGTTACCTGCAATGCACACTCATTTTTACTAGTTTTGGAGTTACAGCTAAATGTTGAAAGCTTCTGGTTGTGTTTGCAAAATAACCGTTGCACAGTTATTTTTGCCCAAAGTATGTCGGCAATAGTCACATTTGTGTTTCAACGATTACTCAACCTTGAAAAAGTCAGTTGTATTAGTCTGGATGAACTTATAGCCTACCACACAAACACAGCTGATATTCTTAAAGCCTAACTGTATTTGCATACATAGTAGTCAAAGCAAGATAAATATGTTCTGAACAATGATGAAGCTAAAACTAACAAGTGATTTCATATTTTATGATAGCATTTGTAGGAAACAATACTTGTAATTTAATACTTAATGATTTTTTGGGAAGCAATTGCTTTCAAAGGAGCTCATTCAAGTTAGCTGAAAGGAAAACTACCAAGAAAGTAAAAATCTATTTGAAGTTTAATGTTGTGTGTTGAATATTCATATCCTCAAAATGAAGTTGACCATTACCACCTTTCATGGTACAGTAGTTTTAAGTAAAACAGGCTCAACATATCAACTACTTTGATTTGAATGTCATTACCATGGCAACATAAATGGCATATTGTATTGAAAGCCTGCCAAGCTAGAGACGAATACAAATCAGATCATTCACATTCAATGCAGTGACTGAAATATTCTTTGTCTTTGCTAGTCCACGATTTTATAAGAAATGATATCATTATATGAAGAAAAAATTCAAATTTCCACTTTGTTGGATGTTCTGATTGTCACTTGGAAGATCAATATGAATGAATGCCTTGCCTACCTCTTGGTCAAGCTCATGTGTAGTATCTGTTCTTTTCAATGGAATTGTTACAATCCCACCTAGACTGGGATTTTGAATCAATTTGGTGAATAACATATTTTGTGTCCATGCTCTCATCTTGTGAGATGTTTCTTAAATATAAAAAGAAGAAGAAAGATGTGTTTATGTAAGACAAAGTTTGTGGGTCAAGCCCACCTAAACCATTTCCTCTGTATTCCAATCTGTTAGATTGACTAATTTTTACGTTTTAATCCATATTCTTAAAAAAAAAAATCATGACATCAAACATGGATGTGTTTTTGTTTTCTTTCTCTTCCTCCGACAACTTGAGTTAATTAAGTCATAAACAGTTGTTTCCTTTAATTTTGACATGTTACAACTAAGTAATATAAATATGTGTTCTAATATGAATAATAACCTCTTGAAAATGACATCTTGCAATATGTTGTTAAATCTCTCCAAATGTTACTTGTATCCAAATAGACAACAAAAAATGGACATTTTGGAGATGATTTTGGAGATCAGAGGATTGCCTTTCAAACACTGCAAATATTGGTTACATGGAATAATATTCAAGATAGTCAATGCTCAGTCTTTACTAATATTGAACATCTTAGAACAGCGGTTCCTTAACTTGAGGTTCATGCACCCCCCTGGGAATGCCAGGCAGGACTCCAGGGAGGGGGAGGGCATGGAGCAAATCTGTAGGTATAAACAACAAACTCCTGAAAAGAGCTACCCTCATCATTTCTATATTTAACTAACGATTGCAACAGAATTTGTCACAAAGCTGGAGCAACCATTGAAAAAAGTCCATACGCACATCCAAGTGCCTCAACATAGGCAAAACATTTACAAATTATTACTGTTTGAAACCAAACACTTTGTTTTATGTAATATCGGGTACTGTTGTGCACCATTTAAAGCAGTCTCTCTTGACCCTACTACATTCCACAAAGTCCATGGGCTTTCACAGGCTTTGCGTCCTTGGACCACACCAGGGGGCCCACTAATGTTCAGAGCATTCATCCACAGCTGGTGAAGGGGCGTAGAATTTTTTTGTCATTTTGATTGCTTAGGGATATTAGAAGTGGAAAAAGTTAAGAACCACTGCTGTATAGAGGAACTTGCAGGATACTAGCAAAAAAACACAAAAGCATCATAGCATCAAAGCATATTTGATCTATTCACTACAGCCTGGGTTTTAGAATAAGGCAACCATACTGTTTTGCAGGAATTCAAGGTAATGACACTGATGTTAACTTGTCAACAGTGTCCGTTGATAACGAGAGTGTTGAGGGCCTCGCGTTGTTTTTATTGGTTCAATATTTCAAGGATGCACAAGTTAAGAACATCTACTCTAGAAGCAAGTATTTTGTCAAAGGGGATGGGAGGGGGGAGGGAGGGAGTCAGGGATGACTGGTCACCTTAAAGTAGAACCACCGTTCATTGTCTACTAGATGGTAATTATAACTGTCAATAAAACTCTCTTCCGTGGTGACCATTGGAAAAATACACTCATGAGATTCGAATAAAAGAAATGAACCATAATGTCAAGTTTTGTAAACTTGTTCTTTATTAACAACCATCTTAGTTCAAGCAGGTTTCCCCATATCCCCTAAAAACATTGCTGATGCAGATAAACAACAAAGGATGATAATTTTGACAGTTACAATAAAAATTTGAAGAAAAAAAAGAAGGAAAATAAGAAAGAAAGAAGGAAGTTTCCTAGGAGATGAAATAAAATGATAAAGTTCGGGTGTGTGGCTACCGACAAATTACAATGTGACACACTTTTACAAAGTCTTAAGAGTTTTTGGATGTGGATTTAAGAAATACATGTGATATATCTCTATGAAAAAACAAAAACAAAAACAAAATTATCACAAAGGGTCTGTAATATAACACCTAATAAATGAATGAAAATGGTTTAAAAAAAAAAAACTAGCATTAGAAAAAGATCCAGCAAAAATGGAACTGGAGGGAGAATTAACCTGTTAATCAAAATGATTTAATCGAATAATATAATCTTGAAAATTTTTCCTTATTATTCTTATTGGTTCCTTATTTATTCTTATTATCATTAATGGGTGGTAAAAAAAAGGGGGGTGGCAACAACCAGGAACACAAAAAGTTGAAATTTTGTTGTGTTGAGTCTTGCAATATCCTTCCCCCTCCCATGCTCACCCTGCCCCCTAACACCCTCACCCTACCCCAACATTGGCTGCCCTATCTATTATGAAATATCTAACAGGTCTGCTTCTGAAAATCAAACAGGAACCAGGTTTATCAGAACTTCATAAAATAAAAGTGAGAAAAAAAAGCAAATGACGGCAACAAATTTAAAAATATCATTCTTTACAAAAATCAAAAAAAAAAAAAAAATACAAATATTCCCCTTACAAAGGGAAAATATTTCAGTGTAGTTTTCAATAGAAAAAGTGATAAAAATTTGTGTCTTTGAGTCATATTGTTATTATTATTTTTTTTCTCTTAATTTTTGCAACATATTTTTTTAATTTTTTTTTATATCATTTTTTACATATCTTTTAAAATATCGCTCTATACCAATTTCACCATCTGTGCAATATTCATGTGCTTTGATAAAAAGAATAATTTTTTTTGTTATTGTTATTGTTAATATCTCTCTTAGCCATATCTAATGTCTGACAGCTGCATTTATCAATCATTTCAACACGTACTGAACGAGTTCCTTTCAAAAAACATTTGTGTAAAAATCACTACAAACTCTACAAGAATACTCTCCCTTGCCCTCAATCTTTGTAAATAGCTCGCTTTGCAATATATATCGTATTTATGCATAAATAGATTGTAAATATTCAAAACATAACAGAGCTGCTCCTTGGATATTCTTACATATTTCCCTCCTTCTTCATAATCCTTTAGCTAATAAAAACCAATACATTTTTTTACAAACATTACATGAGAAAATTGAGAAAGTGGCAAAAAAAAGAAAAAAAAAGGCTTTGACTGGCGGATCAATGCTCCCCCCCCCCCACCCACCCCTATTAGTAAAATCCTGGCTTTTGATTTGAGACCAAAGACCAGCATTTCCCAAAATGCATAGGTATGTCATTTTACTCTTTGCCTATGTCCTTCTGCACACAGGCCCCAATTAACTTGTACTTGGTCTTTTCCCCTCAAATGTTAGTAGCTTAAAAAAAAAAATTTCTTCATTTATTTCTTGTCTAAGTTATGTGGTAGGAATTCTCAACAGAAGCAGTTCAGATTAATATTAACAAAAGCTGTCAAGAAAAGAGAGAGAGAGGAAGATAAAAAAAAACTTATCTGATCCTTTCTTTTTGTAAAATCTAGGCCAGCAATCTGGGTTTGCTAATTTAAACCTTTCCCGTATGCCCGATACCTTTTAGATAAAAATCGACAAAAGGATATAAGACACAGCATCATTTTCCTATCTTTCTCTTTCTTTCCTTCCTTGTCGAAAGTAAAACAAGGATTACGATATTATCCTTAAATCTGATACAAGATGTTTCAGAAGAATCTAGTAGTCCTGGTACTGGGTGGCCAGTGAATGCTGCGTATCTCAACCATTTTAAATCTTAAAGTGACAATTGTTCGTATCTTTGCTTGAAACATTAAAAAGTAGATCTATTCTTTCTTAATATTTCTAAGAAGAATAGTCGGAGGTAGATGGGAGCGTAAAAATATGTTTTTTTAAGTCTACGAGAAGCAAATAAAAAATAATCATAAACAAAAGGAGAATTAAGTTGTAAACTTGTTGAATAGTTTGTAATTATCAATTAAATATTTTTAACCCAATGTACAGGTTCTAAAAACAGCAAATTCATCCTTTTTTTTTGTACATATGAAAACTATCAGGGAATTTGATATTTTCATATACTGTGTCAGTTTAATTCGACTCATTCAATCGGGTGACAAATTATAGTAAGGTCCGGGACACATGTTACAGAGATGACAGAATACTGTGAACATTGTTCGATGAAGTATTGAGAGGGATCCAATCGTTTGGAATATCAACAAAGTATTTACAAAGAAAAGAAATTTAATTAAAGGAAAAGAGAGACAAATTCTGGAAAACAGAAAATGTCAATAAAAAGTATATGGGGCCAAAAAAACAGGAATTTTTTGTTAAACAGAACGTCAAACAGTAAGAGAAGCCAAAACTCACATCCTATCGTTGGTGGGATGGGGCAGGGGGGAGGGGGGGGGCAGAAGTAGTAAACAACCTCAATAATTGGAAGACAATGCCCCATATATGGCCAATATGAGTATGATTTAATTACAACCATTGCTTGCATCCAACTCTTTCTCCCTCACTGTATTATAGTGCTTTTGTGACTAACCAGGGGGGAATTATTTTAATTGTGCTGCAATCAAACCGTGCAGCCACGGTGAATTAGAAGACCTCCCTTCAGTTCATTGTAACACTTTTTTCAGACTATCTGCATCATGACCAGTTGTTTAAGTTATTAAGTTACAGCACTAAATTTGTCTTTAACATAGATTAAAGAACATAGTTTTAGGAATCAAATATTATAAGTATCATTCAACCCAATTATTTTTTTTTTAAATCCCTTTTTGCGTTTACAACTTTCAGTAATGAAACACACAGAAGACAGAGAGAACTTTCATTTCATACAAAAACTTTGAAAAAATCTTAAATCTTTCTTTCCAGACAAGAAATAGGGGGGGGGGGGGGGGAAAGGTAATTTTATTAAGGCCTAACATTATATCAACTTTGGATCCAAACCTGATGCAACCAGGAGAGCACAATTATACCCTTAACCATTTTTTAATTTCAGCATGGATATCATAAATATATTTAGTCCCCCACAAACAACGGTCGTAACCCTGACAAAAACAAAACAAAAAAGCAAATACGTTACTCTGAATCACTCTGAATCAATCAACTAAAACTTGTGGCTAGAGTCATTAGGTAAAAAGCCAAAGCAAAAAATATTTTCACTTACAACAATAGTTGGACGAAGGAAGCCTTATAGTAAGCTTTTAAGTCAAATCCACTTTTTCTTGGATAGACTTTTTGCTTGAAGGGGTGACTTGGCAGTTTAAAAAAAAAAAAAATTCTTTTCTTTTTGCTGCTTTGTGAACCCGCACAGCGACCTTTGCTGCTGATACCATTGGGCACACCGAAATCGAGCGAGCTATTCTATGGTGTGAGTTAGTTGTCAGTGAAAGGGTTGCATTAAAGTATTAGAAACGTGTTTACATCAGCAAAAATATCTAATAATATAACAAGTCACTGTTTTTTGGTTCCGACCATGAGCATTGCTACCCGATTCACAAACAGTGGGCCCCTATATCGGATGAGATGACCCCTCCAGGGGATCGTTGACATATCATGTTTTTTACCCGATTTGATAAATGAATCTATTCTGACAGGCGTAGTAGCTTCTACCACTCTCAATCTGTCTAAGTGAAAGCTCACCAAACAGGTCAGGTCAAACAAATGTTCTAAGGATTTTATCGGCAAATTTTCCGACAATTTTGGGTAATATTGCAAAAACATTTCAAAAGTATGGACAAAAAAAGAAAGGAAAAAAAAAAGAGATATTTCTCTTATTACTTTTCTTGTCTTCACCAGAAAATCTCTCTTCTTTCAAGTAATTCAACTTTTCTTTTTCACTACACCCAATTTGTATGATTATTTAATTAGTTCAAGAATTCATAACATTAGTTCTACCAACATTTACCGGTTTTCATGGCATCAAACACCTTTCCAAACTGTCTGTATACAACCAAAAGTAGGTCACCCGAGAAGAGAAATATGTCGATTCAAGTAAAAAAAAAATGTTACTACCTTATATCTTATGAAGAACCCAGAATGTGACCTTATCAAATCAGAACTCCAACAGGTGTGGATCCGGTGAAGGCCAACCCCCCCCCTCCCCCATCACCCCCATGTCGCCCTTGCTCCAAATCTCATTAACCATACACAAGAAATTAAGAAGTTATTAGTATAACCTTGTGTGTGTAGCTTATTATAAATGAGCTCAACACAAAGGCAGAGCTCTTCACGGTTATTTTAACGACAGTTTGTCGAAGAAAAGCCATTTTTGAAAACATTTCAAAAAAGTATATAAAAAAAAAAGGGAAGAAAGAAAGAAGAACAAAGAAAAGTCAAAAAGATAAAGAGAAAAATAATAATAGTAATAATAATCCACATGGCAGAACGGATAAATTTTCTATCCTGAGTTCTAAAAGTTATTTCTAAAACATTCACAAATTTTGTTAAACTATACTTTTTTTTTCTTTTCTCGTAGCATCTCATAATATCAATAGTTAACAATCATTTATATACAAACTATGTATGTTTTATGTACAAGATTGACTTTTTTTAATCTTTCCTTTCTCTTAAAATAGAAAGGCAAGCCTAATATTTACAGAGCTGCATTTAAGGACCAGCGGGTGGTGGTGGTAGTAGTAGTACCATATTCCTGATTCATTCTGAGCGAGGGGACCTTAATTACCACCCCTCACTCGGTGGTTCGTTAACATCTATCTCTCTTAATCGTGCAGACGGGACAAATTGGTGTGATACATTCAACAAATATATTTTGCTTTTTAAAAATATGGAATCTCATGTGCGTACAACATTTCCGACATATATTATCAATTTTTGTGAGTATCTACACAGTCTGTGGTACCCGAAAAAAATCACGAAATAAAATTTATTGATAACAAATAATGTTCTTCTTGAGCAGGAGGCGAAACACTCATAGAGAGAAAACTTCCCATTTATACTCGAGTGATGTGTGCTCTGGCTTGGTCATTGTTTTGACTAGCTACACATCACCATGACTTAACCATGTGGTACCATATTTTGTGATATCACTTAAATGTGGATTTGCCTCGGTGCGTAGAAAATCAGACAAACTCTACAGCCAAAACATGAGTGTACAATTGTTATCATACCAAAGTACATGAACCAGAAAGGCTTTGTCCACTGGTGGGAAAATATTGGGACAGGGAAGGGGAGGGGATGGCTGACATATGACATCATAAAACACATCAAATATTGGCTTGATGAATTTTTAAGGTGAAACAAAAATCGTTTCATTGATTTCACTGATAACATGAGCTTTAAAGAATATTAAAAGCTAAACTAAGGTTTCCTTCTGGCTTGATGTTGTCATGGAAACATTTGGATGAATCCACACAATTCCTTGCTGTTCCTGATAATTGGATCCATGGTTTACAAATATGTATTAACATAGTCTCATTTCTCTATTAATTTCCAGACTTTTAAGCTGTTCATGTTGCATCATTTTTGACACTGAACTAAGCTGTCATGCCTCTCATGTTTATCACTACCCCCGGTCATGCCTTCACCCCCCCCTCTCTCTCTCACAGATAAATGAAGGAATTTTTTCCAATTTTTGTCTCTTTCTTTGTAAGGTTTTACTTTCTACAGAAAAAGATGCCCTTCTAACTAGATATTTATACCACATTATGTACTCTTATTCCTCTGTGTATTTAACCCACCAACATTTTGCGATATTTCAAGTCGGTAGTTACGCAAGAGAAATAAAGAGGTCTAACTTTGAAAACAAAATATTGCAATTCATGTTTTCAATGCAGTAAAAACCGGTCAGAGTGGAATAAATGAGCTTCCGCCAATATTTCTCCTCCTCATCTTGTATATTCGCAAAAAAACCAACGATTGCCGTGATTCGACTGTTTATCTTTTAACGATCTGGTTGAGGCCATTTACTGCGTAGAGAGACATTTACTTTTCCCCCGAGGTACATTGGATGTATTTTTAACAATCCCAAAACAACCGACCATTTTACTGTCGCATGCAGTCCAAACCTTACAGAAGGAAAGCCTACATGATAATGGATTATTCATGAAGCCATAGCCAAACGATATCACTCACCACTGCATAGCAGCAGAAATATGATGAGAATGATTTAGGCTTGTGACGATGACGACTATGAGTTGTTGTGCGGTTTAGTGGGATTTACGGCTGCATGTTGTTGATCATCGATTTAGAATTTTACCAAATCGTAAGATGGAAATCTATCTCTTGTGAGAAACCGAAGATAAAAGAAAAATTTTTAAAAAAACCCTTTCTGTTTACTGCCTAAATAACTACATTTTATATCGTAATATATTATTATTATTCGTATTTAAACTATTTTTATTATTAAAAACTTTTATAACCAATATATCTGCCAGAATGTTTTCCATATTTTCGTACTGTTATCGATTTATAAATTTTTTTTTCTTCAGAGAGCAGCGTTTTAAATAGTTTCGCTTTAGGCCTTGAAAACATTCTTGACGTATTTCTGATGCATCGGCCGACCTGAGAGTTCACCAGCTGACGAGCACTGACTATTCTTGATTTTCCGGACCGTCTCGCACCTAGACGGTGTCAATTTCCGACGGGAATTTTGAACCTGCACGGCAGGAATATTGGACTAGTCACTCCCTCTGTTGAGTCCTTTCAAAAAATGCAACTTTTACTCCAACGAGTGAAAATGTCCTTCTGTCTGTCTGGATGTCTCATCTCACGGAAGGAGAAACTTTGTTTTAATGTAAGGAGAAAACGATGGCAGGCGGCATAAGGCAATGTTTAATCTTGCTTTCTGCTGGGAGGAGTATTTACCTTCATCTGATCAAAAATGTAGGGATGCAGGCGCCTTCAAAAAAGGAAGGGGTCCTTCGGTATTTTTCACAAAATATCTCCCTCGCATCATCTTTTGCAACATAAAAGTGACTTCCCTCCTCCAAGGGTTGCCAAAACAAAATGCGATCCCTCTAGGTCGCCCAGTTTTCCATCCGGCTTCGCTTCGATGGGGGTAGGTCTCTCCGAACGTCGTGATCTGCATAGGGTGGAGAGGCACCGGGTGGCACGGGGGACGTGCTGGGAGCGTTCAACATCCCCTGGGCGAAGAGCTTTTTGTCCTTAGGTGGCGAGACAGGTTCACACTTGATTTGAGGATTGTTCTGCTGGGCCACGAGATTTGGTCCTTGGTGAAGTGAATCAGGAGAGTGGCCCCTACAAACAGCAAAAGATAAAGAGAGAACAATAAATAAATAATAAATAAATAAATAAA
>KN886493.1:5406-33245 GCA_000934455.1 Apostichopus parvimensis
GTAAATTAATGACAAAAATAGTAAATCTAAAAAAAAATTAAAAAAAAACGGTAACTGTCTTAAAAAATGAACATATCTGGTTGAAACAAGTTCTGTATTTTAAACCTCCATAAATTTAATGTAATGTTTCATGGATGTTTCATTTACTGTTTATAACCTGCAGTTTTCACCCTGCCTTGTATGCATTTGCTTGGACTTAACTAGAAGCTTATGCTTTTAATTTAAGATACATCATTAACTTTCCATCCCAAATAATGTTCAAGGTATGGTTTTCTCCACATTATATCACAAACTTCATCATTTAATGCATGTTTACATTATATGACATCATTCTTTAAAATCTTTCCCTGAAGACCAAAAAGTAAAATAAAAACCAAATTATAAAATTAATAATTCTTTGTTCATAAAAAAAGGCCTGGATATACATCAATGTTCCCCATATATACTCAGGGATGTGCCCACGCTGGGCGGCACTGGGCGGCCCTGCTCAGCACTAAAACTTACCGCCCAGCACTGTCTTAAAAATCGTGAATCCCGCCCAGCACTATTTTCATCTAAAATCCCGACATTCCTAACAATATATTTAACATAAATTGGGCCTAGCCTATGCCAAAATCATGCAGACTAATAATGCATCAGTTACGCATGCAAGAAACATTACCAACGGCTCTCAATAGGTCCCTTGTAAAATCTCTTTGAGACAAACTAATAACTTTTACCAGGTACGTAATATATTTCACTAAAAAAAATTGAAAAATGTAAATTGTTAGCAAAACTAGTACTTGTGTATGTGCTTAAAAAGCTACACAAGTGCCAGCATTTGGCATCTGAGTACCTTCAAAAATCGACCCCTGCCCCAGGACGGCGATCAGTATACCCGGCACTCAAGAAATCCTGGGCACATCCCTGTATACTATACATATATTTGCACATGATATAATGTTGCTAGATATATAGTATATCAGATGCATCAATCCTAATTGTCATTGATATTGATCAGTATTGAAAAAGGAAGAGAATATTATCAAGCTGTTCCATGATTCACGTAAGGACCACGATAATTAGATCATGGAAATATTAATAACTTTTCAAACTTTTAACATTATTGTACTTAATCTATGCCGTTGAATAACTTGGAAAAATCCGAGGATTTGTAACATATATGCATAAGGGTACCAGTCTGACTGGTTACCCTATGAAATATGTAAGATATCACTTTTTGATCTGGGATGATATTATCTAGTTAGCTGAAGACACAGACCCCACCCGAGAGTTTCGGAATGTTTAATTCTGTTAGAATCCCATTTCATTACAAGTCTTCAAACTTGTGTGGTAAAAAATTCCTCCGATTGAGAGGACCCAAGGGTTTAAAACGGTTACTTTTCCCAATTAGGAAACCGTCTCCCATCCAAGGCTAAACATGAATGAAGATGTTGGAACGAAAACCACGGGAACCCGACACTGCATATGAGGATGAACGTGGCATTTCCAATTTAGAAAAAAAAAATTATACTCTTCCTCAATTTTCCGTGACAAGTTGATTTTGTTCGTTACTATATATATCATCGTGATACAGCCGACTTGGATTTATTGTAACAAGTTCTAAAGTTGCGATTTATATTCGGTAAATTGACGCCGACCGACCAAAAATAAGTCAGTCAGTTTAATCAGGTCTCGTTAAGCTCTCATAAGAGATGAATGAAATGAATACATTTAGTGATATATACTGAATACATATCAATTGACTCGTGTTAAAAATAAAGTATGTATACATATCCATCCGGTTCAGTTCTTAGACGATCAAGAAAAGACCTGGGAATTGACTTTCCAATGATGCAATTCTACAATGATTTCCCTCAATTTCGATTATTTTTTTCCTCAAAATCTTCAATCGTTTTATTACTCCAAATTCTGTTTCCTTCAAATTGTCACCCCCAATTTTACTCTACCTCTAGCAACATGATATTTTTCTAGCAAATTGATGAAATCGTTTTGAAAATTTATCCGAAGACTCTTGGGCGCAGCATTCATCATCTTGTGTACTGCTGCAGGAACTGTTCCAACTATAGCACAGACTTAAATAATTTGAATGGAATAGATTTTGAAAATCCATTTAGAAAACCTGAAATTCCAACGATGGAATACAGAAAACAAATCATATCGCAGGTATAAACAGAAGCTACAATAGTCAAACAAAGTTTGTTAATACATAGAAATAAAGGAATAAATATCCCCCAACTCCCCCCCTCCCCCCCCAAAAAATAGAAAACAATCTGTTAGATATATTGTACACACAGAAGTTTACCAACTGGCACATACAAATGAAACAAATGTAAAAAAAAAAACTCAAATGATTCAATGAACAAGAAATATTGTTATTGAAGATGTGACTTATTCCTTATCAGTATGAATCTCACAAACGAGCCAGTAGGGTCACAATAAAAGGGTTATAATAGGGGTAAAAAAGATAACCTTTGGCACGGAACTAAACTCTGTGTCCCAGTCGTTTTCTGATGTTGGTTAAATACAGATGCTCTGATCGAAGCAGCAATGTCATATTTTAACCCTGTGATGACTGTAAAATAAATAATTAAAAGAGACCAATGCTGTACCAATTATATTATACTTGACATCAGCTCTCTCATCAACTAACCAACAAAATAATACTTAAATACATCATTTAACCGCATCTGGACACAATTATTCATAAATCTATAATTATCAAGAATGGTATCAGAGATCGATCCACTTTGGAATATTTGTTGCATATTTTTGTAAATAAATGGAGTTGAGTATTTAGGTTGCAATTTTTTTTTTTCTCTCTATCAATTAACATATTAATTTACCTGTCAGCCTGAAAGCATTTATCCCCAATGCATGCATATTAAACTCTTGAAACATGTCTTCGTGACAGGTTTCAAGATAAAGTAAAGAAGGAAAATCAACTTAATGTGGATATTTGACAGGAAATGAACTTATTCACTGAAACATTTTAAATGTGAGATGCTTTCAACATTTTTTCTTTTCACAAATTAATAACACGTTTTAATTTCCTTTGTTTTGTGTTTTAGTATGATCCTGACACACCAGGCAGAACATCTGCTAAATGGGGGGGGGGGGTGAGGATTTCATTATAATAGCTGATTTGAATACATCTTTGTTTCATCTAGCATGACTAAGTAACTGGAACAAATATCTCAAAGTCAGTTTTTAGACTTTACTAGTGAAGTCAATTTGATGCTGTTATACATTCTAGTACATGTCAAAGACTGAGTAATAATATAATCCAATTTTCAAGAGAAGTTGGCTTTCATGCTCATCATGAATGGCTAATGCTGTTGCAAAAAGAATAAAACTTTGGCAATTTCAGCTTTCGAAAGATACCAGAAAAAAACATCACATCATGGTTCCTGGGTGATTCAATGTGTCATAACATAATTTCAAATCAACAACAGTGTCAAGCACAAAACAACAAAATGCCACTGATGTATACAGGTGTTTCCCCGAGTTAAAAGTTAATGAATGCGACATGAAAGCCGGCCACGGCACACACCGCCCGAATGATCAGGACAACACTAATCTTAACCGTAGTCATGTTCTAATTTGTGGATATAATAATAATAATCATAAGTAATATTTATATAGCGCATAATCAGCAAAGCTGCTCAAAACGCTTTACAAATGTAAAACCTAAAGCCAAATAGTAACAAAAACCAAAATATTATATGAACCAATAAGGCAAAAAATGTAAGAGCCAAATGCAACAATATAAAAAACACACCCGTACTAAACGATACTAAAAACTAAAACGCATATAGTCAGGCGGTGTGCGTGCATAAAAGTACGACCGATCAAGATTTTGACAGTTTCAAGTCTTGTCGGCTCCAGTCAGGAAACTGAACATGGGGGGAGTTTTCCGACTGGCAGTCCAAGCTCTACATTCAAGACCATCTTCCTATTGTATTGAATAATTAGCATATATATTGAACTTAAAATCATGCTTCCCACATTGCACTTACAGTACATGCACATGGATTTCTCTATTAAGTTTAGGTAAAAATTTCACACCTGACAGTATCAATACTGAGGTGTCATTTCAATTGTTAATGAAAACAACAATAAGAAAAAGAAGGAGAAGAAGAAAATGAAGGGGAACAAAAATTGGCAAAGGAAGTAAGGGAAATAAAAACCAGTCTCACACATACCTAAGAAAATCCAACTGTGTAAAATGAGCTAAGTCTCAGGACTTCAATACTAAACAATTTGACATCCCTCTTTTTTAGGAAGAAAAAATGTCTGTGAAATGTAATTGCAAGAGAGAGAGGCTGTTTGGCGCTTCTATCAGACTAATAGTGTTTCTATCGGCGAGGTCACTATCATTTACTTTAACTGCAGGCTTCTGTCACAGGACAGAGGTCGCTAATATACAATATTCTTCACGACCTCGTACGATGATTTCGAAATGTATCTAGCAGATCACTTGGAGAAGAAGAAGCATTACTGATGTAGAATGCTTGCTCCTGCTCGCCAGAGATGAAAATGTAACTATCCTGCTCTCTGATTCAATAAAGAGCCTCGTCGGTTTTCCATTTTTGTGCCTCATTTTTTGGGGCTATTAAACAGAAACTGGCACCAAGATATTTGAGATAAAATATCGTAGAGTCAGCAAAACAGACTCATCTGGACATCCATGTTGAGGTTGTCTGCCATCCATGTCATTTCTCGACGACGTTGTGACATCATCATGGAACATTGAGTTATTCAGGAGGGATGTTTGCTTTTTAATGCCAATCAAAAATGCTAGATCAATTTACAAGAAGTCTTTTTTTTGTTTGCATGAGTAAAGAATACTAACTTGTCCCCCCCCCCCCCCCACTCACTCACTAAAAAAAAGGCCAAACTTCAGTTAATTAATGTACAGACTTTGTGCAAGTATTGTTTTACACTATCAAAAGTCTGACATAAATGGGTAGTTTTGTTTATTAATTTATTTCAAATGATGCAATTCGAAGCAATTGGAATGTTTAGGAATTTTAAACAATGTTAGACAATGCTGCAATGTGCATATATAGTAGGTGTCACTAAATTCTTGCATAAATTGCATTTTATGAAGCGTTTTCTGCATTTATGATTTTTACGAGGTAACGATAAACAAGAGTAGCAATGTCTTTTGTGATGGTCAGGTCAATTGCTTAGAAACACTGCAAAATGTGTTAACATAAATCAAATACATATTATAATAATGACATGCCTGAAGCTTTCTTAAATTACCCTAGGAACCATGTTATTAACTTCCATCACTGGAATACAGTATGCACTTTATATATCACACTGTTTTTAATAATGTAGTAATTCTTAAAACTTAACCTCACTCCTAACTAATCTTCTGCAACTGGGTAGGGGTGGGGTGGGGGGTTGGGAGGTATACGTGTTAATTTAGAGAGCATAAGTGGGACATTGATGGATCATACATATAGCTTCAAGTGTGAAATCTACTTAGAAGTGTGATATGAGAGGATGGGGTAACCTTGTATAATTGAATAAATGTATACGCAGCACTCAATTTTAATTCACAACAAAATTATCTAACATTTGTAGGAGATTCAAATGTTACAGTGGAAAAAATAATTTTAACCGATGACTTCAAGTGAACACTTTTGGGATTACACGCCTAGTGCCCAGGCATTCAAAAACATCAGTAGTATGTAGTAAATCATATGCAAATATTATCTCCAAACCAAGGCAGCAAAAAATTGCCATCTCTTTGATTTATGAACATCACACAGTCCCATTTTCTTAACTAACAAAAATGAGAGACTTAACAGATCAAGTTTGTAACTTGAACACATGTAACTATGGTGAGATGGATGTGGACTATACCTATTTATAGATAGCTTGGTCCTACTTCTCAGTCCAGGCACAAACACTTTGATTGCATATCATTACTTAAATTATACAATCTGTTTCCACTTTCCGTCTGAAGCACTCGACGTTTATCACTCGGCTAAAGTTTCAACGGAGGACTGTTCCCAAACGAACACCCTTCGAGGCATTTCTCTCTCTCCCCAATTTAAGACGCGCTCGGCCAGCTAGTAATTTACCTAATCGCTCACGGAAACCACAATGTACATATAGGCCTACATTCTGAATAGATGAATATATCAGACGTTAGGTTAAAAGTGACTCTCTCTCTCTCAAGGTTGTTGCAATATTGTACAAAAACTGGACAGAGTGTAAACTTTATCGTTACTAGACTTTCATCGGAAGGAAATTATGCTACAACAACAAGCATATCTAGGTTAGATGGCATGGATTTTTTCCCCCTAAATATCCAAACTGAATGATTCCTAAATGAAATGCAAAGCATTTCACTGAAGTTCCCAGTAGTCTGTCTAATTATGTTATGTGTTGTAATATTTGCCACCGAAAACCTACCGTTTCATTCATGAAATGATGCAACTTAGCTAGACAATGAATCTCTTTTTGTGAGTAAATGACAAATATTTGTAAGTAGCCACTGTCACACAGAGAGTAAACTCACAACAATGAAACTCAAGCTAAGTTTACTTATTCAAAGAAAGATAAAAAAAAAAATAGTCATTTCACATTTCTCTTGCTCCAACGGTTATGGCTATATTGCGATGCTAGAAACTCAGTTATGCGTAACTCATGTTAAAGGTTTAAGATGTGCTTTACTGCCACCCAATCACAGCATTTTTTTGCTTTAAATTTATAACGATTACATTTAATTGTCTCAAATGTCCTAGAACAATGTAGATTAAGGTATAACTACACTTACTAAGGTGGATCTTCATTACAAATAATTAAGTTCACCCCATGAATTGGATCCACATGCAGAAGAGAGTATGGAATTCAGATTATCCTATTGTTTTACACACATGTATACATACAACATCACCTATGCATGGATTTCTGCAAGGAATTCAAAGTTTCATTAATGATAACCACCATGCCTTCTGTTTCCTTCCCCCCCCTACGTCCAAAACATGTTTTACCAGTAGATTGTAAACATATAAGCATTGTGGTCAAGTGGTTAAGGCAGTGGACTTGTGATCTAAGGCTTGCAGGTTTTGAGTCATGGCCAGATCATTACATTGTGTCCTTGGGCAAGGTGCTTTATCTCCATTGCCTCTCTTCACCCAGGTGTATATATGGGGACTTTGTGAGATAAACTGTCAGTTGGGTGCTGTTTAGCTGCTGTCATGTGGAGGGATTATCTCTGTGTTTGACAAGTTATCGTTGACCAGGGTAATATTGTGATGCGCCTTGAGAACCATAATCAGTGGATAAAGTCTGCGCTTTATTAATCCTCGATCAATATTATTATAACTCCAGAGAGAACCTTAACACTGGGTTATTATAATGATTAATGGTCACTTTCTCTCCCATTATTCAGATTCACTTAGAAATCGATAGTTATTGCTGATAGATTCTGGAAGAGAGACGTCACACTCATCAAGTAGAACTTCCAAAGTTATATCTAGGACTGACTAATGTTTGTGATGTTTTCAGGCAGTTATTAAGAATTACAAGCAGGAGAGGGTGGGGGGGGGGGAGGCTATTTGAGTGAAAGATGATTACCATTCTCAAAGTGTTAACCTTGACTCTAACACTCAGCCTTTATTAACTAGAGATTCATACCCAAATTGCACATGGTGTACATACATTTCAACATCGATTGGTAGAAGGAATTATCGATATTTTTAATCTCAAAGATTGAGAAAGTGTTATACTGTTGGAACTACCATGATCTTGTAACTCATATTTAATATAAATCATTGTAAACTGAATTCACAAACTAATAAAAACTTTTTTTTTTTTTTTTTTTCATTGCTAGGTTAAGTCGTTACTGGGAAGCTTGTTGACGAGAGAACATATATGGTTTGCAACACACCTTACTGTTACAGCGGTGGATAATAAAGTACTGTACTGCAGCACTGCTCCGAAAAAATATATATAATTTCTGGATGATTCTGACAACCAATACTGAACTGATACTGAAATCCACAGCTACTTCTAGATGTCACCGTTTAAAACATAAGACACGAGTCTTTCGATTGAAACTTGATCTTCTTGTATCTGCCGTTTGTTTCATTTTAAAGAAGAAATATCATCCATGAGTTTGCTTATATATTAGATAAGCTGTCAAATCCCTAGAAATGGCCTTTATCGGTGGTTCAATGTACTTACAGTATGGAGGAGGAGGAGTTCTGGTCATACTGTGTGTCTTTGCATGATCATCACAATAAAACAGCTAGTACCATACAACAGATAATGGGCAGCTTGATGCAAAATATATGCCATGTTTGGAGCGGAAAACATTCTCAAATAAGAACTTATCCAAAAACTGTGGGGTAGGGGGTTAATTTTATAGACAAAGGCTTTCTGCGAAAGAAAACGTCGCTAAATTAACAGCTCAATATATCTCAATTCCTCAATCATGGCTTAAGTTGAACCAGAAAACAGTCTCACTATCATACTCATATAAAGTTCAAAAGCTCTATATTAAGTGTAAAGTGCAGAAAATGTCAGTAACCCGTAACAACTGAACATGAAAAGTGGGTGGATACGACCTAGTTATTAATAACATGAATCTGTGTTTCAAACATCAATAGTTCCTATCATTCAAATGCTAAAGCTATATTTAATGTTGCGTTTAAACCTGACCAACTCATGTAATTTGTTTCCACTATAGTCACAGCTACTGGCATACTACTATGTAGTGAGTGTAACATATAATTGGCTAGCATTATAACAGTAGAACTTATAGAAGTAATGCCTATTAGATTACAAGATTGCTTGACTGTTCTCAAGTTTGGTAGACTGAAGTACTTACAACGATACAAATCAAATTTCTTGACCTTTTCTAATTTCCTTGAAGAGATTACAAAGATTGAGGCACATCTAATGCAAAGGTGCAAAGCTATAAAAGATATAATCTAACAAGTGTAAACTGTGCATCAAAGGATGGTTAGCTTGCCATATGACCAAAGAAGATATCAAATTGCTTTTATATCTGCCACAAAAAAGCCTGTATTTCATAACTGTATGATAACTTTTAAATTTTGATGACAAGGTACTTTGTCAGAATGTGCATTAATAAAAGGTCATATTGCCTTATGAAACTAAATTATGTTGGTCATATATTGCTTGCAATTTTGTAATCAGTAACAGAGATGTACATAATCATAACACGAGGCATGCTAATCATGCCCACTATAATCTTTACAATACCACCATTGGAACTTTAAGCCTACAGAACCGTGTAACAGAAACATGGAATCTACTAAAGAACGATTTAATGAGTAAAAAGTCAGTCACATCCTTTAAGAAGTGGTTTATATGTAAGGAAATAATTGCTAGTTACTGACTACTACCAAATTATACTTGTATATAATTACTACATATGTAATGAACATTTAATTGGTTTTTATATTTATGTATATACATATTTTTTTTCTTTCTCTTCTTTCTTCAGGGAGTCTTCCATAATGTTAAGCTTTTAAGCTCTAAGGGAGAGTTAATTTTTGGAGAAACCAATAAATAAATATTGCTAATTAATATATATTGTTACTTTTCATTATCAAAGACTGAGTGGGCTTTGTTTTAAATCATTTTTCATCTCTGCTAGTAGAATTCTAGATGCTAAGGTTTCAAAACCTCAATAAATGTTATGTCATGATTTAATGTTTAGTCTCATGAATTTTCAATCACTTAAAGTAACTGCACACGATTTTGGCTCCCGTTTTTTCTGGCTAGTGTTGATAAACCTTTATCCAGTATCTTAATACTATAAGTAATTAAGACTGCAAATGACCAACCTAATGATGCAGATTCTGTCATTAGTGTTTGCACCTTTATGAACTTTAATCAGCAAGTGATTAATTAGCTGATTTGAATCTCAAAACTCCATCGCTTAAAGATATTTGTTATTGAACTTAATTGCGTGGAAAATAAAATAAGGCAAAGTCTGATAAAAATTTATCAGTATTTGAGGTTAGCCTTGACAAGTCTCAAAACTACACTTATTTTATTTATTACTAAAATCAAAAAAATCAAAAAAAAAAAAAATCAAAAAAAAAAAAAATTTATATAAAAAGTCTGTCTTTCAGTAGCTAATTGCTTTCCCTACCCTACACTGTACTTTCTATAAGAACCACAAGATTTTTTTTCCAGGAAGGCAATATTCTAAAGTCCAAGAAGGATGCTAGGTGGCTATTTGTTCTGTAGGAAGTATCAACAACCCAAAACATGAAAAAAGCTGATAATGTGCATGCATGCAAATTAGGATAGATACATTATAACAACATGAAAAGTCTCAGCCAAATGTTGACGTATTGTGAAATCAGTGTTGGTTTTCTTAATTAGACAATATGACTGTGACTACTTAACAATAGTATTGACACTAAATTAATGCAAAAAATAATATTAATAATAATATCAATATCAATAATAATTATCATAATCATAATAACAATTACGATCCGTGTTTGTGTACCAGGAAATGATTCCATGCAGCACATCTCAGTGTCTAACATAATTTCTTTTCTGAAAGCGTGGAACTTTCAAGAAAACCTTTTCACTCAATTTCCTTCTAACTTTAATAAATAATCTTTGTTGCACCAGTTGATTGCTTTCATTACTTCAAACACATAGGATTATCCTTCCAAATAAAATTAGACAGCTGTGATGATTCACGTTCGAGAAAATCCAGTGACATAACGCCAGAGGGTTGAGAGGAGCTGAGCCCCGACCTTGGATCCTTAGCGCCCTTGTATTCTTGATGTCTACACCTTGCCCCTGTCCACCCCCCAGGGCCCTCCAGTTAATTTTGATACTGCTAGTTCAATCAAGACTGCAATGTTAACATTAACTTTCCTATCATTAAATATATATGTATACACAGACAAAATGACTACAAATGCCTTCCGAGTTAATTAGCATTAAGATCGACACCACATTCGTCAATTGGGGAAATAGTAGCAATAAATACTAATGAGTTAGAATGAAACCGCCCTCAAGATATGTCAATTTCGTGCTGCTCCAGTGACAATTTCCGTGATGGGGCTCGTCTATTTATTGCCAAAAAAGAAGAAATTACTGATAACCTCAGGTTATCCAGAAAGACTCAAATATTAACTATTGAGATTTACTTTTCTTAGTCACTAAGGGGTGCTATCATCATTTGTTAAAGGTACTTCTGTGAACTGTGTTATTTTGAGAATAAAATGGTCAAAAATAAAATATATATTCTACATATGATTAGCTACGTTGTTACTAGTGAACGTACAGATGAAAGCACCAATTAAAGATATAGGTATAGATATATTATATAGATACAGTATATATTTTCGGTAAGTATATTTTGGATATGAAATGACAGTTATGGGATTGTTTCCAAATATTGATTTAAAATCACTCACAGCTAATAAAGTTTCTTAACTTAATTAAATCAGGAATTTCACCATTTTCTTTGTCTTCTTGAACATCTGGAACTAATTTGTTTAAAAGTTTTTCAACTTTTTCCTCCTTTTTTTTAAAACCAGGATTTCTGTGTTTACATACATGTACAAACTTTAGTTTCAGCTATAAATTCCAGTAAGCTGTTATGGAAATTCACAAACAGTATCCAATTTAATGGAAATATGACAAGATTTCTGAAACAGTGACAAAACAACATGGATTGTTAGAACTGAAAAGTACCAAAATGTAATATGATGATCATGTGACTGTGATAAAAATTGATATAAATTTGTCAATTGGTTAATATCATGAAGGTTTAAGGGGATTCATTGCTTGGTGACATGAAAATGTTTACAATGAATGCTATGGAATGGGTGGCAATTGGGAAAAAATTTGCTGTTTGTTGTGCAGGGAAAACATCTAACTGTTTGAGTGAGTGACAAGCTAGGTTTAGTTGGGTATATTGCAAAAATGAAAGATAAAAAGTGCTATGGTGCATGGAAAGGAAAATAATATGATACATACTCTCATTGTCTGTTTGATTGAAGAAGAAAAATAAAAAAGGGAAGAGAGAAAATGAAATTATAGATCATTAAAACAATAAAAAAGCATGCACTAATAACAAAAATATGATTTGATATATGAGAACTTTTTGCATAATTTACAAAAACAAAGAGGGAATTAGACTATAAACAGTGCAACATTTAATCAATAAATAAATAAACAGTTCTCAGTTCTAATCAAAATAAAGAATTTGAAAACTCCAATTCAGAAACTGACCAAAAAGGTGGAAACTTCAGGAGCGAGGTAAAGAGGGAGTTTAGGAGTATTCCTTTGTTTTCGCAATACAATGTAAGCGGTGACATCAACAGAATTTGTGATTTGGAAAGAAGGAATAACACAAGGAAGCTGTGTCCTGTGGGGATGGTGGTGGGGGGGGGGGAGGGAAGGGGTGTGTCACCAAGATTAAACTTCATGGTCTACACATCAAAGAAATAGGTTGCTAATTCTCCTGATTTTCATCACACATTCCGTGCAGCTATTACTGTTGATACAATGTAGCAAAACTTACTGCAGACCTGCATTTTGCTCTGACCAAGACATGTAATTAATATTCACACATCAATCTAAGTAATACATAATATATATGTGCGGTTTACCACCAGTTGGCCAAATTTACTCCAACACAGAATATTTTGCGTCCCACAAATTTCATGCATTGTGCTGTATTTGCAAACCACATGGCTAATTTCACCGTTCCTGATTTTGGTGGCCAATTTTAAACCGATGTTTTCAGGTATTTGGTCTTGTCTTGTACGACCATATCCGGTAACATCAGACTTAAACACAAAATGCAGTTTTTCCCCCATTTTTGGTTCTTGTTTGTTTTCTTAAATTTTAAGTATGAGTTCAACAAATTTGGGAGCAAAAAAAAAAAAAAAAAAAAAAAAAAAAAAAAAAAAAATCAAGAAACATGTTTGTCATCCTTATTTTGCATAACAATTAAGTATGGAATATATAAATATGAAATTAAAAGAATTGAACTGTGACTTACATCCGAATCCATGCCTAGTAAATCCACTTTATTTTTACTAGGTGGTGGGCCAAGTTTAACTTTGGAAAGTGGCTCCTGATCTACTCCAGAATCTTCAGGCCTTTTACCTTCCCTGTGAGCAAGGCAGATGAAATGTATGTCTGCATTAGGAATTTATGCGAATTCATAAAAAAAATACATAAATAAATAAAAATATTAAATAAGAAGAAGAAAACAGAAAATCTAAAAGTTTCTATACCACCATTTTTTTCCTTCTTTCTAGTCAAGTGCATATATAGAAAATTGTGGACCATCGGCAAAGAATGATATTAATCAATTTTCATTTGAAATATTTTGGCTAAGACTTCTTCTTGTTGTAAATGGCCCTGACATGACAACAGCAGTAAATATAGTAGTATAATGCTCTTAACATTACTTTCATTCTCTGTTTTCAAACAATGACAATTTATTCTGATATTGCTGATCGGAGCAATTTTCACGAGTTTTCAAAGGCTTGTGAAGGGATGTACAGTATAAGGATAAACAGAGGTCTCTTCTTATTTGACCAGAGATTAATGAGAAGAATGTCCGATTTCAACATAGCTCTTACTATGACTACCATTAATTATGAGACTATGTAGGTTAGAAAAGAACTTTCCCAGTTGTAGCCCTAGGGAGTTTTATCAGAATGGAAAAATCCCTGACATGTGAAGCCGCTTGATAAATGAAGTTGCACATAGATATTCCAGAGGGTGAAGATGCAGTTATATAACAGAATAGAAATTTTCTGCTTCTTTAGGTTTTGAAAACCACCTACTTGTAGCATTTTGCAAGGCAGAGATGTATACAAAGCTATCAAATTTGGTGATCATTTGTGTATCCATCTGCCCAACAGCAGCATGAATGTTCTCATCATGGTAATCGAACTGAAAAGCATTAATTTTGTTTTGTGCTTATAGTAGAATATTTAATTCAAACTTAATCCATAGAGGGAATATAAATTAAACACTTCTACAGAGAGAATAGGCAATTCTAATTCTGGGAAAGGTTGACAGCTGAGCTAACCAAACATCTTCAAACACATCACATTTCAACGACACACCTACAAGAACATTATAAAAGGACAATAAAAGCTGCTAATCTGAAGAAACATCTGCCATGAAGAAGAAGAACCCCCACAATTTGACACCTTTAAACTCTGCTACTGAAGCTTAATTCTCCCAAACGAGGTCAAAGTTGAACTTCACCCAGCTACGGATCTCGAAGAAAGAAAAGAAGTAACCTCTCGGAAAAGAACCCCTTTTTGGGTTGAACCGAACCACATCTCTCTTCACTAGCAGAAAATAGATCACTTGACAAACCTTTAGCGATAACCTCCTTACAAAATATTCGAAAACTACAATGGACGTCAATGATGGGAAGTTAATAACCTTGAATCAGCAAGAAAATTCGGAGAAGAAATCAAAACCGACAAAATACAAAACACTGTATCCTAAAACGAGGTGCACCTATTTCCTCTGTTGCATCCCGTCCATAATAAATTAAACTTTTCTGTCCTTACTGAAATCCATTTACCTCCCCAAGGTTGCAATCAGACACCGTTCCACTTTATGTTTCGTAAATAACCGGCGAAAATGAAAGACAATCTGACGAAAAGGAGCCAAAAATTACCTTAGTTTGCAAAATAGGGGGATCGTAGATGGGTAGGTGTACATGAGGGGGGGCAGAATGTGATTGAAGTTTCAATTAAATTTTCGTTTTTTTTCTTTCTTTTTTTTCATCACAATGGTAACTAATAACCATCAATTCCACAGATATTGAAACAGTCTTCAACGAAGTTGTGTCACCTATCACGACCAAGATATAATACGCATATTATTCACCATATATTACACGGCTTCCCCAAATGTGAAATCAGGGTCACAGCTCAGGCAGAAACGTTGTGAATCAAAATAATTATTGTTGTTTAAATTGTACATAATGTCGATAAAATTGGGATGATATCGAATAAACGATGAAATCTCTCTTCGCAGGGTAATTTCTGAGAATGTGAATTGTAGTTTACGTCAATAAACTGTACGTCATGGAGGGTGATGACGGAAACAGGAAAGACAGCCATCTAAGTCTCCCTTAAAATATACCAAAAGTTTAATTGTCAGTATTTATATAGGAAATTAATTTAAAAACCAATGAGAAACCAACAAGTTTAATTTTTTTTGTCTCATTCTGAGGCAGAAAAAAAAGAAGGAATCTGTGCCAAGACTACTGACTGCTGGCCATTTGGAGGTACCTCCTGTTCAACGACAACAACACGAGGATTAATCACATGTGCTGATAGTATCAAATCTCATGGGCGCTGAGAAACAGCAGGTCTAAAACATTACTGTGGCACATGGTGGGCTTTTCAACATCTCTCCCTGGAATTTAGATCTTCTTGAAAATGTAAAGCAAGAAAATAGTCTAACATATATACTGTTTATAGTATAAAAAAGGAAACTGTGGAAGTAGCTGGAAATTTCGACTAGTTTAATCAGTAATTTATTGCATTTTAAGCCTAATAGGGATCTCTTATCAAAAGCATAGATCTTCTCTATTTATTTAACATTTCACTATAAAGTATTCAAAACCAGTTTGAAAAGTTTGACAAACAATTTTAAGAACCAATTTAATACAAAGTATTAGCAGTTTGGAAAACCTCACATTGATCAGGACTACCAACAAAACTGCCTTTATGTATTGATATGGTTTACATACTCCACTGCTAAAGACTTAATGCATTATCCATCATTTTTATTTTATTTTCTCCAAAATGGCACAGGTCGAGACGAATGAAATCACATTGACTTTTAAAATTTCAATTATAGCGTATATGTCAAAATAACATCGTGGAATAACCCGCCAAGAATTAGTTGAACTGTGATGAACATCTTTGTAAAGTATCTTTGAGTATTTTACATTTCATCAACACATACTTTGAAAGCAGTCCATAACAGGATAGTTAAATGTTGACTTTAATGATACTAACATTGAGATGTACTGTAGATGGCCCCATCCTATTAGAAACAAAACTAATTCTTGATAACATATCAGCAGACTCACCCACTGGCAGTGTCTGTCAGATTTGTGAGGGGAACAGCTGAAAGCCTTTCATCAGAATTAATTTCCTGCTCTTGCCCTGGTAGGATTATCTGGGGAGTAGCTGGAACTCTGTCATCCTTGGTAAGTGTCTGGAATGTAATATTGTTTTCTTCGGTTCATTACTTCGAAGCAAGACAGCAAGGATTAAAGGGGGGATACTCTCGTGGATTAAATTTGTTGCTTAACAATAACATTGCTGGGAAGTTTCAGCATAGATTTCTGCATCTTCAAGGTCAAAACTACAAACCTAGTGGCATTTTGTATGGCAAGGGGCAAGATTTGCAATGTTTGTAATATGGTGTCAGTTTTGTGATTCTTCATAATACGTAAACCAATTCATCCGTAGAGGAAAAGTCTTTCAAAAACAAACTTTGCACTTTAATGAAATTCTGAATTCAGAGAACATTGACAGCTAAGCAAATATCTTAAAATATATCAAATTTCAAAGTTAAAACAATAGGATGACTTATAATGGGAGAGTAATGTTTTGAAGCATGATGACATCACAGCCTACCCACTGTGATCCACTCCCACTGTGATCCATTACCTGGATTAAGTGAGGATTAAGCCTGTCAGGTTCCTCCTGATCCATCATATCTTCAGTTAATAGGGGCAAGATACCAAGATTTGTTTCTACTAACAATGTGGATTGCTTCTCTCATTTTAAGAAGTGTTATACCATCATCTGGCACATGAGTATCCCTTTAATAACACCTACTGCCAAGTTTCTTTTCTTTTCTTGTTTTCAATTTCTGAGAACCTATTTCTTCAAGTCTCTTTCCACATGAATGATCCAACATAGACAAGGGATGTCAATTTTTTTTTTTTTTTTTCAATGTTAAAAGTTGAACAATGTGAAGTTAAATATGAGGCAAGAGCAGAAATAATAAGTGCTTTGCTAGAATATTGTTCTATTCCTAGGCAAATATAATGCCTCATGCAAGCAAACTTACACCACTGCATGCAAAATTTATGAGCCAACGATGGCGCAATGTAACTACAACTGCAGAGATTTTTTAAGACTTCCTGTCAAATTAACTCTAGCAGGAATTGAAATAAACTTCTGTCACTATTATTCTGTCATGTTTTATTTGTACAAAAGAAAATTTTTTGTTGTTGGTTGGAATGAATTAGACATAAGTGTGTGCCATTTTGTCTTGCATATAACTTATGACATCAAATACCTTGTTTATAGAGGGATCCGCTACATCTCGAGACTTGAGCTCATCTTTCCCGGCGTCTCCTCTTTCAGCAGCACCTGGTTTGAATGGCTTAGTCCCGTTCGGTTCCTGTATCCACACCTCCTTCTTCTCCCTTCCTCTTTTCTCTTTCTTTTCTCTCCTCACTTTCGTCTGATGAGTGGACGGTGAGCTCTGCTGCTTGACAGGTGGGGTGGGTATCACAGTAACGCTCGGTTCCAGTCCCTCCACTTCTGCATTCAGTATTAGTCTGACCTCCTTCCCCTTTGGTTTCCCAGAATTAGCCTTCCCTCCTCTCTCCTCCCCTGGCTTCTCCTCTACAACAGATCTCTCCTCTACGAGAGGTTTCATTTCAGGCTTTATCTCTTCCTCTCCCTTGGCAGATGAAATACTACTTTGCTCAAATTCTGTTGATCCCGAGGGTTCTGAAATACTGATCCGTTTAGGATCATCTTCGCTTTGATTTTCGTTATCATCTCCTGTATTTGATTCCCCGATCAAACCACTCTCTTGATCCGTTATTATATCTTCGTCGGTGGTAAGGACCACGTCTTCAGGTTTTATAGTCACTGGAGATGGAGAAGGGGCAGGAGGTAACACCTTCTCATCTTCTTCTTGGACATCATCCTGATTGGCTAATCTCTCCAGCTCTTCATCTACATCCTCCTCTGGACCATCCTGTGTGCAAATTAAACAAAATCGTAGAGGAAACAGGTATTTTCTTTCTTTTTTCATGAACAACGTTCAACAGACCTACAGCCAAAAAATTTGAGATGAAACAGGTCTTTTCTCTGTTCATTTTTCATTAACAAAGTTCAACAGACATACAGCCAAGTAGTGCTGGCAACAGAGAGAACAAGGAAGCGTTAAGGTTGCTAAGTAGGAAACCAGAAATGCAGTCAAGTTTTTGATGACATCTTGCGTTGACTCTAAATCTGAATTCCGTGTCAGCTTACCCTTGAGACCGAGGTATCTTATCAACAATAATAAGGACGTGAATAATGATACTCAAGCTAACAACTACTGACTTAGGGAATTTGTTGCATGTCATATATTTAGTTACATACAGTATATATTTTTCATACAACATGCATCAAATTCAATATTAGGGAAATGACTTTGGGTACCACACCTCTCGTATATGGGTAAGTAATCAGAATTATTTCCACCTTCAGCACAAGACAAAGTAGGGCAGTGTAAAGGAGATGGGAGGTGACATTTTTGTATTTAATGTAAAAACTAGAAAATCATTTAACCCTTTGCAGGAGGCAATTAAAGTGTTCCTGGCTGTACAACTTTTTTTCAGAATGATTGCAAATGATTTTTTTTGAAAGGTATCTGAGAAGAGAAGATCAAATGTATTATATTTTAGGAGATCTAGAGAGATATAATTGGCCATGTTTTACTTACTTGCACAATAACCAAAGGCAATGGTGTAGTTATGGTGTCTTCTGATACTGTTGTATCAGGCGTTTCCTGTACTGCTTTGCGGTCATTACCATCTCTAACAGGAGTAATATCTACAATAACACAACAATGGAGCACTTAATCAACTTAGTGAAGTTTACATGTTAATTAAAACATTTTCATTTCTGAAATAATTACAGATATGTAAGACAATATTGATCGTGGGTTCCATTGGCATAATTTTTGTTTACATTCTTGGGCTATTTAAAACTTACAAATAATGATAAAATACTAACTGATGGTAGGGATGAGAGTGGGGGAGGGGGAGGGAGTCATTCAAATATACTCAAGGAGAATAAGCACATGGCTTCTTTAAAAAAGTTAAATCAGGTGTCTCGTAAATTGCAATGAATAAAAGTGGCAGCTAATAATGATGGATTATTCTACAAAAAAAGTTATCGTTCTGACCCTTGGGTGATTTTAATAAACCACAAAGGGTTGTTCTGGTTGTAGACAATGCACTGACACTTTAATACACACTGAAAGTTGCCTTCTCATCTCATTATGATTGTTCCTGACTGAATATACATGATTGTTTGTAGGTAGTACATACTCTACAAATAAATATCCAAGTTCATGACCCCTGCAGGAAATGATGGTAACATGTGGGTGGCCTGTGACGTAATCATTGCACCTAGGAGTGTTAGCTCAGTGGTTAAAGCCGGTGCCTTTCAATCATAAGGTCCCGAGTTCGAGTCACTCCAAGATTAATGTATGTCGTCCAGTTACAGAGTTGTTGACAATTGACAATTCATAATCATGGATGTTAAATATGAATCTAAGAGACTGACTTCGGTCAGCTTGCGGCTTTGATAAGCCAATGATGGCTTCTTCGCGAGTTTCTGCTTGCAGGAAGGATTTAAAATACATACATATCCTCCAAACTGTTTACCCTTCCTTTTATGATTTTGTTACTAAATGTCTCCTCAAATGTTTTTTTGAATTTTCATCGAAACTTTGAATGAAGAGTTTCTTGCTCCGTGGATGAAAGACATGTCACGACTTATCTGTTCTGACTGTTGAGATGATGTCAACATATCAATCACTGTACTGTTGCCAGATGCCTTCACAGAACATTAACAAAATACTATTATTTGCATATTTGGTAAAGCATGCAATCAGGATTAGGCTTAAAGTAGATACAGTAAAGATTTACTATTAGTTACAGTAAAGTCTTGAAATACTCAACTTCTGCCATTGAACTTTCCTTTAATAAATAGTGGTTAATTACAAAGTACTGTATTTGCTCACCTTCCTGTGTGGCTTCCAAAACACCTTCATCTTCTACATCGCCTTCATCGCCTTCATCTTCAACATCTGCGGGCGGATAAGAAAATAGAAATATAATTACTCAGATTAAAGTAAGTAAATGTATTATCGTATTGGGGCTTTTCTGTAAGTATGTATATATGAAAACAAAAACAGCCATTGTATATGTCATACTCAAGACGACTATTGGCAGTGAATCAAACCCAATCTATGAATCCCAACTGAATCAAAAAGTGGTTAATGTTTTAAGATAGTCACAAAATGTTTAGAGTACTGATGTAAAGATATGATTACAGTAACATTAACAGTAAATCATTACTCTTCCCCATCATTTCCAGTTCGCAACAAAAGGAAGGATGATAAATGGCAAAGCAAAGCCACGAACCCCCCCCCCCCCCCCCCCAAATATGAAAAAAAAAAATCCCTGCAAGATAATTCTAGGGCTCAGCATAAAATAATGATCAATATGGATCTACAGAGAATACTAGTTTTAAGTTTCTCACAAGTTCTCATGTGGGACACTGATTTGTGCCAATTTTAGAGCACTGACATGGATCTCAGCTTGTGTGATTGAAATAAGCTTTGAATCAGGCCTTTTTTTTTTCATTTTGAAATCCTTTGATTGGTTCTGCCAACATATTTACTGATTACAAAAGGCTTGTTCTGACATTATCAGAGTTGATAATGTTGTCGGTGCTGCAAAAAGGAACAAGCTTGACAAACTATTTAGTACTGGAGTTTAGCTCAGTGGTTAACGCTTCCAATCATAAGGTCCCCAGTTCGAGTCACTCCAGGATTAATGTATGTCATCCAGTTACAGAGTTGTTGACAATTGACAATTCATAATCATGGACGTTAAATATGAATCTAAGAGACTGACTTCGGTCAGCCTGCGGCTTTGATAAGCCAATGAGGCTTCTTCACGAGTTCCTGCTTGCAGGAGGATCTAAAAATACATATATACATACAAATACATACTGTATTCTCATGCACTATGGTATGAGTAAACACCTCTTCGATGCTCTTACCTTCCCAGTCACTGTCATCAAGATCGCTCGGAGAACACCCTAATGTATCATCATCATCTCCTAACATACTGCTTCCACCAAACAGAGCAGAGGCGGACGGGTCCCCGTCCTTCTCTACCAGTAACGTCGGAGGCGCAGGATGTGGCAATGGAGATCCGTCTCGTGGAAACAGATTCAGGCCTTTGATAAAGTGAGTGTAGTGAGGCACTGTCCCTCTTTGAACCTGTGGAGGGAGTTTAACGGCAAGATATCTACTACACGGACAAAGATGGAGAGCATGGAGCTTGTTATTCACACACAACAACACGAGAGAAACATTTGACATTCTGTTTTTTTCCCCGACCATCAGGGTAACAGAAAGGCAAGTTAGGGCTGCCTATAAAATGTCTCCATCCAGTCAAGATCATTCACTTATTCCACTGCTGATAGGTACAGCTGTCAAATAACCACAACCAAAACTTAATATTTCTCTTTGAAAAATGAGCAATTTAAATGTCTCTTGTAACTCAAGCTCTACTTGCTATCTTATAAACAAACAATTTAACACTTGTTGAGGTTTGAAGACTACTCTAGAATCTCGAAAGGCAAAGGCGCATTTCATTGAAAACAAAAGCCTACAAGCTAAGTCTTTTTTTCAGCTTTTGATTCTCTATAAGTTGCAACCTATTGGGAGTTTATGGGATATATACTGTACCACACACAACTTAATAGGATTTTCTGGTGACAAATAGATAGATAGATAGATAGCATACAGTACAAAGGAACAGATATGTAAATTAAACTCAATACCTGCACTGAATCTACAATGCATATGAAACTAGAAATTAAGAGTTTCCAAGGTACATGTAGACTGTTTCAGAGTACAACAAACAGAGCCAATTGTTTATAACCATATTGAAATTCTAATTCTTCGGGAAAAGGCAAACAAGTTTCCATCCATTCTTTGGAATCCAGACAAATATACTATAGCTAACAAGTTCTTTAAACCCAAATCTTTCGTCATGTACAACTCTCTAACATCTTTGATGGTCATTAGACAATCCTTCCTGAACAATAGAGATAATACTCACATAGTTGTGACGGGGTAGGTGGAGGAATTCCCTTCTCTAAAAGACAAAAGATGAGACCACGTTAAATAAATTGTTATGGATTGCTCTTTTTAAAGTTTACATAATAAATGTCTCCACAAAACTGATTTTCCTCCAATATCATATCGGATGACTTGAGTAATTAAGTGAGGAATTCCATATACAAATTTAGCGTCATATTTTCATTCCAGCCACTGAAACCGAAAATTTATATCAAATAGGAAGATATTGCACTTATCCATGACAAACTATATTGCCAGATTTCAAGCATGATCTACAACTATAACACTGCTTGAAAATAATTAATCTTCACCCAAAGAGTAACTGTATTACTAACAATCCAGACATTGATACCTCAATATTTGAAAATAATGTGACAAGTTTTCCACAAGAATCCAAATCTGTTTCTTAAATGTTGTCAACCCATAAACATTTTTAAGAAACATTCAGTTTGGAGTTCATGAATGCATATTTTACAATATTAACAGTCAAGTCTACCCTTACAGATGTTGGAGCAGTCCTCGGTCTCGTTGTCCCTTTGGCCCAAAACTTGCTCCTATCGAAATGAGAAGGCACGTAGGCAGCCAATAGGCCGGTGGAAGAGGTTGGCCTCTGAGAACTGCTTGATTTAGGTCTACACTCGACCGGACAATAGGCGCACGGTTTGTGGTCCGTGGTTCGACCGACTGGGATGGACGAAACAGTTAAACGAGTGTGGTGCAACCTCTCAACCTACAGAGCATTTGAAAAAGAGATAATGTTGTGAAACAAAACAGCTTAACGAAGGTACTTGTTTAAATTGTTAATGAAGTACTTTAATACCACTGCAACATAAACAAAAAGTGTGGCTTTACTGTACATATAAAAGTCTCAGATTGAAGTGATGTTACAAAGGCTTAATACTTCCAGAGATTATTTATAGCCCTTTTTTTCACCATACAATTAGCATTAACAATCACCTACAGTACTGTACCTGTTATACTCTCATGCTAAATGTAAATGAGCGATTGTAACGATAGGCGTATTCTTGTGTGGGCGTACATGTATATAGTGTAGCGTTAGGCTATGGTGCGCTTGTGTCGACGCATCGCTGTTTAATTATGTAACAGAGGTTTTTAGAAGTATCGGGCGCGGCGCGCTGTTTGTGGTGCGTGCGTGCAACTAGTGTGAGTGTGTGCGTGTGGTGTGATAGAACTTTCTTGTGTTTGAAAATGTTTGGCAGAGCTTATGAATGAGGCAGTGAGTACGGATGGTTGACCGGTCAACACTTGGGAGTGAGTACGTTTGATTCATGTGTGTGTAGTGAGTTTGTGACTTGTAAGTAAATTATGTTTTATATTTTATATTTAGTTTGCTCCAGTTAAGTTATTAAATTATCCAAATAAACCGTTAATCTTTTGTTTCTGCGTTATCTTTGCAACTTCTCTCCCCTGAGTCATCATACTTTTGGGAGGGCACGCCAGTACGGTGAACCACTAAACTTACACTTACAGATGTTACAAGATTGTAATTCTACTTGCTTGCAATATATTTTACAACACCTATAACTATCGCTATAGGTTCAGGATATATTCAATCAAAGATTGTCTTACCTGTTCGGTAGGTGCTACAGTGTATAGATCTAGGCTAGATGCCTTGTACATATGATATAATGTACTATATGTTGCAAACTCTTGTGTGTTAAAGTGTACTACCTGAAGGGATCTGAGATCGATCAGCATGTTGAGTCTGGTATTAAGAGAGAATATTTGGCACACGGTGACCAAGACGCTGATGTCGGATTAACAAACTGTTGTGGAGTATAGCCTTTCCAATAAGGTAATTGGAGAAACACTTAAATCATGAAAGGAAACCTGTCTGCTCATGGGGAGCTGACAAGTTTGCTTAAAAGGGTGTGAAGACTCGCGCAAAAAGGAAACGTCTAATGCCGGTAATCTGACCTAGTTTCGAATGAGGTGTAACAGAAGTGTTAGACACCACCATCGATCCCAGAAAATACACACACACAGCATGCTACCATCGGTATTTAGACACTAGTGTACAGTCAGTACATACAGCTGCGGTCAATACACACAGCACAGTGTACAAACAGTACAGCGATGGACATCTCAGGTCAAGCTAAAGATAACAAGGTATCACGTTTCATTACTGTACTGTCTGCATTTGTAGCGACACGAACAAAACGTCACTTGCAAGCAACGGAAAGTTAACTTTTTCAGATGGCCGCACGCGGTTTGGGGCGAGTCTTCAATGCCTTTAAGGTGAACAAGTGCTTGCAGGCATCCATTACTGATACGAGGGGCCATTCCTAGGGTGAGCTTAAAGGTACTGTATATTGACTGCTTCTTGTTGAAATTCCCACTGTAAACAGCTGTATAATTTAGATATGGCTACCACTGCAGTGTTGTTTAACTTTGAATTCAGACATGTTTTCCCAAGAGATATTTCACAAAACTGCACTCGGAAATGTTTCAGTCAGCGGACATACTGACTTAAATCTCTATTTTTAACTATGAATATTCAAATGTGAGATGTGAAACAATTGTATACATATGTCTTAACTTTTGTGCATGTTTACTATTAAAACAGACAATAGGGAGAACAATGAGAGCTGACAAAGTTGACAGTTCATTATGCAAATATATTCTATTCTATTCAAATGTTCTATTCAATTCTATGCAAATCTATTAGGGAGTGTTAGCTCAGTGGTTAACGCCGGTGCCTTTCAATCAGAAGGTCCCAAGTTCGAGTCACTCCAAGATTAATGTATGTCGTCCAGTTACAGAGTTGTTGACAATTGAAAATTCATAATCATGGCCGTTAAATATGAATCTAAGAGATTGACTTCGGTCAGCTTGCGGCTTTGATAAGCCAATGATGGCTTCTTCGCGAGTTCCTGCTTGCAGGTGGATCTAAAATACATACATTCCTTAACCGTACTGTACCTCAGTAACACTCTTGTTCTGTGATGCGGTGGGTCGGTGCCTCATGTGCGATGATGCTGACTTTGCCCTTCTTGGTAAACGGTACCCAGTGTTGTCATCACCAGCACCGTCATCCCTGTGGTTGTAGACATTGCCAGGACTTTCTCTGTGTTGGTTGATGTGTGAGGCACTTTTTGGTCTATAATATGTGTTTTTCTGGATGACAGGAGGCTTCGGCTGCTGCCGGTATCTACCGGATGCGACAGCACTCCTAACACGTCTCTGTCTTGTAACTTGCTTGGCAGGGGAAGGTGGCGAATAATTGAAATCATCAAAGGAGGCACTCTTGAAAGTAGAATGGTAAGAGCAAAAGTCTTGTGGAAGGAATTTCTTGTAGCCTGAAGCAAGCCACGGCGCAGATGGATCTAACATGGTGAATCCCTATTTCTGTATATTTCTCCAGTAAATGTGACATCAGTATAAACCGATCGTTGAAGTAATCTTGTACAGTACGGTTCAGATGTGCAGCAGAACTGTTGAAATCAATGAGAGAAATAAAAAAGAACCAGAAGATGTTAGAAAATATAAACAATACCCTTAATTTCTTCACAATATTATTACTTTGTTAACTGTGTTTGTAGCACATAAACGTTTACATGGTAATTTTAGTAAACTTGCAATTTACATGTAACTTTCTCCGAGACTATTTCATGTGTGAAGCAATGTCAGTATTATGGATACGCTCAATATGTAAGACATTACAATAATGGAATGGCATATATGCGGTTATTCGCTGCTGTCGTTGTTGCTTATTTATTTTTTTGGTGTTATGGTTGTTGGTGGTGTAGTTTTTTTGTGTCGTTGTTTTGTTTGGTGCATTTTTTCTGGCGGCGTGTTGTTACTTTTTTTTTGTTTCTTTGTTGTTTTTTGTTCTCTTTTTTTAGTTTTTTTTTTTGATCTTTCTTTGTTGTTTGTGGTAGATACTACCTTTTTTGTTTTTTTCTTTTTTTGTTTTATTTGTTGTTGTTGTACCATGTAGGCTGTTAAGATTTAATCATGCATGGAGCATTCAAACACAATATTACAATTTGACATTTTAACTTAACAGTGTCTAGCTATCAGTGCAGCTGCATGTATACAGTATGCAGGGAATAACTTAGGTAACTTTCAACTTTTCAATTCTGTGAAGAATTGCATACATGTATAAGTCCACTATATATGCCATTCAAATGGTAGCTTGTATACAATTTTATTGATATTTAAATGCTTAAACAAGCAGTTTAGCAGACATGATTGGAAATACCTTATAGAAGCTTGTCATTGGTTGACGACCAGATATGTGTTAAGTTGCAAAATGAATAGTGGCCAATCTTTCGTTGCTAAAACGTGTAAGTTATGGTTGGCAAAACCTGTAAATTAGTTCAAATATATGTCACACTATGTGTGAATTAGGGAATGTGCAGGTTCTTTGCCCTGAAGTGTCCATCAGAGATTCCACAAAAGTATTCTCAGTGATTTCAGAGACAACAGCTTGTCAAGTTTTGCAGAACTAGAAAGGACCATATGACAGTGTTCTCTTACAAGTTACATATTTTTAGCAGATGAACTCAAAGTTTCCCAGAGAAAGTGATTGAAACTTTGCATCTGGCTACCTTTACTGCCTGTACTTTAAAGGCAAGCCTAAATATCTAATGTGAAATCACACGCAGCACGAATCAATTTCCTTAATTCTGTGTTCTCTCCTCATGTAGTAAATTTGCCATACAAAAGCATTGCCAGGAAAGTATCTGCTTACAAATTTCTCAACTTGGTATAGTCAGTATTGCGAAATTCGGAACACTGCGAATTTCGGACACCCTAAGAAATACACGATTTCACCATGACAACCTACAGGAAGAGCCAAATTTCACCAAAAAGTACGAAGCTACGGTTATTTTCTCTCCAAAATGACCCGTGTGCAAGTAAGTACTTACATATTTGTCAATAAAATGACGGAGATATATGAAGTCTGTTATAATTACTGAAAGAGCAACTGCGCCACCAATTTTATCACCAGCGCCACACTGTGGGAACGAGTGTCCGAATTTCGCAATACTCTAGCAAAGAAATACCAGTTCTACAATCGCGAAGAATCTTCTTTTTTACAACGTGAAAACAGTTTGCAGGAAAGAAAGTTTGGCCGTGTATCTTAATATAACACACTTCTCCCACCATATCAAGTATATTTTCAGGTGATTTATACCAGAAGATATAGTTTTGGGGTGATTTAAGGCTTAGGTGTCCGAAATTTGAAGTGTCCATGCTACTAAGTATTACAGCCAACATAGCCTAGGCCTTGAAGGCAATTGGTATCAAGCCTAAACTGAAGGAGACCTAATAATAACAATCAGCAACCAGTGAATATTTAAGCTACTGTCAACAACCTGGTCTAATGACCACTTTGTCTAGACCACTTTGCTAGTTCATGCCACAGGGGGAAGTTAGGCCAAGGCCTAACTGAGAAATACAGTTCTGCTAGGCCCCAGCCTAGGCTTAAACTCCTAAGCCTTGCCTGCAAAACACTCCCAAAGTATGACACACATGTATAATACAACAATACTGGCAGGTCTAAGCGTGGGCCAGCATATTGACCTCATCTTAGAGTTAGAGCTAACTTAGCAGCTATTCCTAGGCAAGGCGAGCCTTATTTTAGGCCTACCTGTAGACTA
>KN886494.1:20079-34485 GCA_000934455.1 Apostichopus parvimensis
TTCTGCCATAGTTACCTGTACTCATATTTGTATTCTGCCATAGTTACCTGTACTCATATTTGACCTCTTGCATTTGTACTCATATATGTACTTGGGGCATTTTGGAAATCTAGTACACATACTACTGCAAGATTGCATACTTGTAGCCATGCTTGTACTCATGGTGGTATTCATACCAAGTGAACTTCTAATTGTACTTGTACTCATGCTGTTGTACTCACACTACAAGTCACCCACTCACCACACCCCTTACCACGCCCACTTACAACACACCTTACCACGCCCACTAACCATGATCCCTCCTCCCCTCCCCCCCAGCTAACCATACCCAGCCACATACCACAGTTGAATGTTCCTTCTTCTCATGAACACGATGTGATTTCTTCTCCTCCTCTAATGAATGCAGCTTCAAAGAGTTGTAAACAGAGTTGGATAGCTTGATATCTTTATCCAGATCTTTCCCAGATGCAAATTCTGGTGGAAACTATCCAAAATAGAGAAAACAAATAGTTTTGGCATAAAAAGCTGTTTCATTTGGTTTCCAAAACTTTTAACTAAGACTAGGGTTGCAGTTGGTCAGAGGCACTCTTCTGAAGTTTTCTTGTAACCAAATGGTACTTAAGGGAGGAGAGAGGGGGAACGGGGCTTAGAGGAGGAGGGGCTTAGCAAGAGTCACAACCTAGAAATGGCAAAAATGTTCATTCCTTATGCACATATATGTGAGTTATTTATCACACATAATGGTATATGGAAATTAGCATATACATTACATATATATGCATACACTTAAGAAAATGCCATGTACATGCATTGACAGGTTTATACACTACCTCTTCCATCACTCGAGATGCATTTCTCTTGCCACAAACACCAGCATCATGTTTGGTGAGGATGGATTTGCCCTTGGAGGGAGACATTCCTTTCTTCACTGAAGAAGATGAATTCATGACTGGAAAATCTGCTGAACAATGAGTGGAAATCAGAATAACGATGATTGACAATGATAGGTGGTCACGAAAATATATTTATAATACTGAATTTCCTGTTTTGTATCATTAATTAATCTCTCCTAATGATTCATTAAACCAACTAAAATAACGATTTAATCACATATTCATGAGACATTGAAATGCAACATGTGCACTTATCTAGTTGATCTCTCCAGTCGAGGTAGGGATCCTTTCAATACCCTCATCAGCATCCCCTACTTCTCCTCTCTACCCTCCCAACCCATCTCCCCCCCCCCTCCTCTACCTACAGGGATGGAGAAATTAATGAAAAAATAAGAAGACTTTATAAACAACCAGAATGCAAAAATGCATTGTGGTTTTGATGATGTAACATGAGCAGTTTTCTTCATGAATCTGACGTAATGTATATTGAGGGTGTACATGTTTACAAGGGTTTCACGATTTGACCTCTGATGACCCCAAATTACCTTTGACCCCCAAAAACAATAGGCTTCTTTAACTCAATTTGGTACTTCTACATACTAAATTAAAGGTTGCCCAAGCTTCCAGCATTGAGATATCCTGTTTACAAGGTTTTCACAATTTGACCCCTGGTGACCCCAAATGACCTTTGACCTCAACCAAAAACAAAAGGCTTCTTTTTCTCAATTTGGTACTTCTACATACTAAATTAAAGGTCGCCCAAGCTTCCAACATTGAGATATCCTGTTTACAAGGTTTTCACAATTTGACCCCTGGTGACCTCAAATGACCTTTGACCTCAACCAAAAACAAAAGGCTTCTAGTACTCAATGTGGTTCTTCAAAACACTAATATGAGGTCCTCCCTAGCTTTCCTTCTTGAGATATCGTGTTTACAAGGTTTTCACAATTTCACCCGTGGTAACCCCCAAATGACCTTTGCCCTCCATTAAAAAAATAGGCTACTTGTACTCAATGTGGTACTTCGACAAATCAAATATGAAATTGGTCGGACCTTCCCTTCTTGAGATATCGTGTTTACAAGGTTTTCACAATTTGACCCATGGTAACCCCAAATGACCTTTGAACTCCACCAAAAACAATAGGCTTCTTGTACTCAATGTGGTATTTCGACAAATCAAATATGAAATTGGTCGGACCTTCCCTTCTTGAGATATCGTGTTTACAAGGTTTTCACAATTTGACCCATGGTAACCCTAAATGACCTTTGACCTCCACCAAAAACAATACAACAGTGTGGTACTTCTACACACTAAATATGAAATTGGTCGGACCTTCCCTTCTTGAGATATCGTGTTTACAAGCTGGGCATTACAAAGGCACTCACACACGCACACACACACACATACGTCATCATGAATGCATAGGTTACGATTATCATCTAAACCAAAACCTACCATCATCCTCTGAGCTAACATCATCCTCTTCATAATCAGGGTCTTTAAGAGAAGATGAGGCTGTCTTGTACTTTGACCATGAGATGGAAACTGGGAGAAGAGATAGCAAACCATACCATGAAGGACACAAAGCACATGCTTGTGTTAAATATGGTTCTCATGGAATATTCTCATTACTGGCCGTTGGTTACTAGCTTATCCAAATTAAAGGATGACTGTACATAGGGACCTAAAGTAACTTGAATATGCAGCTGTAGATGGTTACATAACACTACATGGTATTAAACACTGTTATCAGTCCAGGTGGTAGGTCATTTCCTCAGACCAGCAACAGAAATCTCAACACAAAACCAAGAGACTTTTTAGTTTTTAACCCAGGCTGCAAATGATATGTCTACAATACATTACAGCTTTGTCAAGGAAGAATGGCATTGAATGTCACCCAACAGTGCTTTGTTAGTTCAAAGGACCATGTCTTGTTCGAGTTATTAAAATTAGTGAAACAGAGGATTAACAATTTAACATTTACACCTGCACTGAGGAGCTGACATCATCTATTTAGGGAGCATTCTGGATATTCTAAAGGTGAATATGTAGAAACCAGAATAGATATAGGATAAATCATACTGTACTTAGGCAAGCAATTTGTACATGTATCACCTCAGCATTTGCCAACCTGTCCTGTAACCAATACCACACCCTTCCCCTCCACCACTCTATTTACTCCTTTACAGATTGCTAGTCAAGAGCAAATTCACAGAGTGTCGTACCTTTGCTCTCTCCATTATATTTGGCTTCTTCCTTTGCTAGCATGTTGTCGTGCTCCCTGTCAAATTGTAGCTGTAACATCTGTGCTAGTAACATATCATTGGATGTATCTGTCTCTGTGCTACTGCCAAGCTCCAGTGCAGAAGAGTAATCTTCCTGATTGCTGCTATGGGATACAAGTGAAAAGAGGTGAGGATTTTCTATGACGTGGTTGAAGTAGAGTAATACCTTTTTGTTCTCCCTCTTATTGCCTTAGCTAACTTAATTCTCTCACAACTTTGATATTTTCAATCCTGTAACAGAATGAAAATTGTTGCAAGGCTCACCTGGAAATCCAATGTAGATCTACTACACACACTACTGTAGCAGCCTTCCACTCATACCGAAGGGAATTTATTTGTACATCGCTCACCCCGTTGTCCTCTTACTTGTACTGCTCCTACTTGTACCCCCCCCCTCTATCTCTCCTTGTCCCCCCCCCATCACTCCTCTCTTCCACCCTTAATCCTCTCTATGTCCCTCCACTGTTTATCTCCTACCTCTCCTCTTCCCCTGTTGGTTTCTCTCTTTCTTTCTTCTCTCCATCCCTTGTCTACTAATCCCTCCCATCTATCTCTTTGTGTTCACCATGCTCATTAACCTGTCTGTATTCTGTGCATGTTTTTGTCCCTTCTGTTACTGTTACTTGTCATTTAGCCTCTTAAGAAGATCCTGCTACTATCGAAACGTCAGGCCAACTTACTTTTACACACTTGTACTGCTTGTCAGTTTAGGTTTCTGGTAGAATATAAACAGTTTGATACTCAAACCAATTCAATCATAACTTCAATTCAAGAGATTCATTATTTTATATTCTGCATTTGGAAAACCCATCTTCATTAATAAACATTTTTAAATGCAAAGAAAACCATACGTGGCTTGTAGATGTCATATATTACGCTTGATCAAGATTTGATCAAGTGTCATATTTAGGTGCGGCGATGTGTGTGAGGGAACATCAACACAAAAAATGGAATAAGATTTTCCTTAGCTGTTTGGGAAGCTGTTAATGCTGGTTATCTCTATCACATACTGTAGACCAGTCATGTAGACCAGTCATGTAGACCATGTAGACCAATCATGTAGACCAGTCATGTTGGTTGGGTTTAATCTCCTTCAACCTACCCAAACTGGTCCTTAAGAGCAGCCTCCTCTTCTATTTGAAGTGTTTTGGCAAATTCTTCATCCATTACAGCAGCTAAGGAGCATGATTCTGGTGCTGTCACTGGGGTACCCCATGGGCTCCTCTGCCCAACTGGGTTGGGTGATGGGTGCGCTACTCTCACTTCTCCCTTAGCTTCCATATTTTGTAAATATTCTGTAGAATCTGCAGAGAAGTGATGATTGCAATCATAATTAAAATCCTAGTAGTGTTAAGTACCTGAATGAAAACTAATTACATGCACTTTGGAATGTTGAAGAGTTTAATTAACAATTATAACCTTCCTCTTCCTTTGAGGTAGGGAGGAGGCAGGGCTGGGGTGAGGGAGGAGGCAGGGCTGGGGTGAGGGATGCAATAGACACCGGAGGTAGGGTCAAATTAGGGCCCTCCCCGGAGGTGTTGTACAAGCTAATCGGGGCGGGACCACATTGCACAGTAATTGTGCAGTCTGCCTTTGGCACCCCGTGTCGGGTATTTACGAGCCGTGCTGCACACGCCCTGGTAGGTAGTTTATTTGTTATTTAGTTAACTTGAATCTCTGCTCGTAGTTTGCTCTTATTTTTGTAAGGCAGAAAGACACTGCCTTATTTTGGTCAAGTGTTTGTTTTATGTTAATTAATTAAATTGGTGAATGAGACCTAGTTCTCTAAACTATATTATTCTCTATTTTTGTGTATTGGTTCAAGCCCTGCTGGCATTAGTCTTCACCTCCCCCTCTCCCCTGCCATCAGGTGGCCTCCAGCTGCCTGATAACCCACGCTACCCCTCGGCTGGGATTAAAGGGTGTGAAGACTCGCGCAAAAAGAAACATCTAATGCTGGTAATCTGACCTAGTTTCGAATGAGGTGTAACAGAAGTATTAGACACCACCATTGATCCCAGAAAATACAAACACACAGCTTGCTATCGTCGGTAATTAGACACTAGTGTACAGTCAGTACATACAGCTGCACAGTCAATACCCACAGCACAGTGTACAAACGATACAGCGATAGACATCTCAGGTCAAGCTAAAGATAACAAGGTATCTGATGACCCATAACTAGCAAGAAGAGGTGGTAATATAGAGGCATGCACTAGCGTTCATAAGGTATCCTAAGGTATAACATTATATCCTACTTGTAATTGTATTTTACAGCTATAGATGCTATATAGCCCACAGTAGGCTACTTCTTCTGAATTTGCTGAAATTGTGGACGAAAAAGCGATCAATATATTGCATTACTTAGAAGTGTCAGAACTAACGTGCGACTAGGGAGCAGGGGTAAACACTGTGGGAGTGTAGAAATTAGAACCACTTGTGTAACATATTCTTAGGTTAGCCTAGGCCTAGCCCTTGACTTGTGTCGGCCAACATTACCTTACATATGATTAATAACACTAAAGTCACAGTACTTGCAATGTCCTTTAAGGCTTCATATGTCCTAATTTAGCCTATAATAAAGAGTACGTTCAGTTTAATATGACATATGGACTAATTAACCATAGACCCTTGCCTAACGTTACACATAGGTTACAGTAGTCTACACATTTAAGGAATTGTCTGGTGGAAAATTTTGATACATTGTCCTTGTAGATCTTATTTTTCTTTTTCTAACCATGTGAAAATTGTCCCCATTTGACGTTTTCTTCTGGTTTTCAAATTCACCAGTTTCTCACCAAAAGCACTGTTTGTTCGAACTGATCAATTTGATGATTGATGTAGTGCAGGCAAACAGGCAAAATCAAGCAACTTGAAGTTAGCACTCCTATATCGGCAGCAAACAAAACTCACTCGTGTGTACACACACAGGTGATTACCTATTATATATTAGGTTCACATCGCGAACATAAAACAGCCTACCATGCCCAGTTGGTATATACTTACATAGCGTTGCACATAATACACTCTCACACTCACACCACAGTTCATAAACTGTTCATCAACTGTTTTTCGAAATCGCTGAAATAAAATTCACGGATCAACTTTACTGTAAAAGGAAACTTGAGAAGTATTTGGAACACCTTAAGATGAAACTTGGCGGAATCAATGTCAGAGCAGAATGTAGTACCGAGAAGCTTATGCTTCGCAGAACTGTCCTATTGTAAACGATAGAGTAGCCTACATGCGAACATTCTTCGCATTGGAGCTGAACATCGCAATGTAAACAACGAAGAGTCTGCTGTTCAAACTTATCTTGTGTTACACAAAGACCACGAACCACCGATCTACTACATATATGGCAGCTTAAGGAGTTTTTACAAACATATCTTATTTATAAGAAATTTCACCGAAAATTAATGAAGAATCATCTGTATACAAACGCGGTTTTTGTTGTGATTACTGTAGGTACTGTACGGAGCGTGGGTTATGTTGCAATCTGCATTTGCGAAGGTGACGTCACGTTCGTTACTGTTCAAAATCATATTTGAAATGTCCACCCTTAACGATTAACAAATCGTTTCTCTCTCAAACGCAACATTTGCGTTCTCATACTTTGACAACATGTTTGGAAAATTATTGATCGTTTTTTAAGGTAACTTCTTATGGCTACCAGGCAATCCTTTTAAATAGTGATGTCGATATAGGCTAGCCTACAGTAGGTGGCAGGCCTAAGTTAGGTCACTGCAGGTCTGGCCTAAAGTTCTAGTCTTATGAATCTTATTTAGCAGGTAAATTAGTTATGAACGCGTCTTGCCATTGTTCCGCATTAATCACAACTTAGTCTACTTACCGAGTATGGTATTTCAGGTTTGAAAAACAGGTGATGACAGCCGTGGCCGCGACGATAATGCGGTAGTGTAACGAAGAAGCTACAGGTCTAGGCCAATGCTACAAAATATTGTACACATAAACTTTTATGTGTATGTACCATAGTACTGCATGTACGTATACGCAGCTGTGAAAGTAAAATGTAAATTATTAGGCCATTCTTGATTACGCAATGGACATGACGTCAAAAGATTTCGACATATTGTGTAAACCAGTGTTTCTAAATCTGTATGGAACGCCAAAAGGACCCTAACTGATGATAATGTGATAATATATGATAATAATATAAATTTATATGATAATACACAGAAAATACAGCATAATATATTAAGTTAACACGGTTATAATAACATTTTACACGATGACAATAATAAGTCCACGATAATAATAAGAAAATACACGATGATAATAATCGAAATACACGATACTATTAAAGCTGCTTACGATATAAAACACGGATATCCATATCCGTTGAAAACGCGTATTCATATTATTCATAAAGTGGACCTCACGACTCACATACAGGTTAGCTTATTGTTATTGTTTCACTGACGTAGAATGTTGTCCGTGTGTGTGACGCGTTTACTTGTATAACCAAGTACAACTTATGATACTTATGAACTTATGATAAGGGAGTTTTTGCTCAGTGGTTAACGCCGGTGCCCTTCAATCAAGTCCCGAGTTCGAGTCACTCCAAGATTAAAGGGAGTGATGACTCGCGCAAAAAGAAACGTCTCATGTCGGTAATCTGACCTAGTTTCGAATGACGTATAACATACGTGTAAGACACTACCATCGATCCCAGAAAATACACACACAACTGCAGCTTGCTACCTTCGGTAATTAGACACTAGTGTACAGTCAATACATGCAGCTACGGTCATTACCCACAACACAGTGTACATAGCAGCAATGGACATCTCAGCAGGGAGTTGTTATGGAACTCCCTGACCTCAGGTCCAGATAAAAGATAACATTACTGTCTGCATTTTGTAGCGACAAGAAGAAAACTTCACTTGCAAGCAACGGAAAGTTAATTTTTTTCGGAGGGCGGCACGCGATTTGGGGCGAGTCTTCCGTGCCTTTAATGTATGTCTTCCAGATACAGAGTTGTTGACAATTGACAATTCATAATCATGGACGTTAACATATGAATCTCAGACTAAGGTCAGCTTGCGGCTTTGATAAGCCAATAATGGCTTCATCGCGAGTTCCTGCTTGCAGGAGAGTATAAAATACATACATACACATACATACAGAAGTGCATAAAGTGTTTATACAAAACTTACTAGGTAAGAACCAACTGGCAACTGATAAGGAACTCACCGTGATGCTGACAGCAAGTTAGAGGGATTTCTATACCCTGTATAAATAATACAATGTCAAAAATCTCATCCATATTCATATGCGGACGCAGCACTTCTTATCGTAAGCAGTTTAAATTATTATCGTGTACTTTCTTATTATAATCGTATATTTTCTTATCTTAGACATACAATTTCTTATTATTATCATGAACTGTTTTATGATCGTGTAGATTCTTATTATCGTCGTGTATCCTATGTATATTATCATGCATAATCAGTATATTATGGTATAAAATGACTACATAGCCATATAAAATCATCATCATTGTGGTCCTATTGGCGTTCCATAAATCTGGGATTCGGGATGTTAATATTATCAATCATTATGTAACAGTTAAAAGCAGTATGACACAGGCTGTCCTGAAATGACCGTTGACCTCAACAACAGGCTTCTTGTACTTAATGTGATAGATACATCAACATACTAAATACGAAATCTGTTCTTGTTGAAATATTGTGTAAAACATGGTTTACACAATTTGACCCCTGGTAAACTCAAACACCCATTGAACTCCGCCCACAACATTATAGGCTTCTTGTACTCAATGGAGTACAAATACATACCAAATATGCGATCTGTCCAACTGACTTCCCTTGCGATATTATGTTAAGGAAGGAACGTTAGTGTAGAGGGACAGGTAAGAGGGCAGTGAAACAAACGTTTGGTATTTGTTGACTTCAAATGACCTTTAACCTACACCAAAATGAATAGGCTCTTTTACATAATGATATACACCTTCATATCAAGTATGAGATCTGCCCAAGCTTCCAATATTGAGATATCATGTTTACAAGGTTTTCACAATTTGACCGCTGGTGACCCCAAATGACTTTCGACCTCCACCAAAACCAATATGCTTCTTGTACTCTATGTGGTACTTCTACACATCACATATGAGATCTGCCCAAGCTTACCTTCTTGAGATATCGTGTTTACAAGGTTTTCAAGCTATAGAAAGCGAATAATCATTCACACACAGACACACGTATATGTAATGACTGTCAGTCTGATGATCGCCGCAAAGGCTGGAAACTCGAATAACAACATGTTGTAGGTTGCAAGGTTATAACTTATACGTATACTATATTACGCACTTGATTTACTTCTATGTATTGAGCACTTTTGCAACAAGAAGTGAATAACTGAATCTTTGTTTTAACACAACAAACAAACTAGCAGGAAGAGCAATGCCTTTAACCCCAACATCAAAGTAATACGACACATAATGCTATCTTTTCTAGATGGCAAATTGTATTAGACGTACATATGAAACATTGACTAACTTTTTCGAACCTCCTAGATTAATTTTAAAACATGGGACACCACAAGCACTATGTCATCACGTCTTCTTTTTTTCCCTTTATGAAAACACTTTGCAATGACATTGTTTGTCCAGACATTGTCCAGACATTGTTTGTCCAGAAGAACGGTGGACCATATCTAAAAGACAATAGTTTTAGGGTATTCCATTGTTACTGTATGATACTACTCCGTTGTATAACAATCGTATATTACTGAAGGATCAATACAGGTCCTGTTATTAAACTTACATCAGAGCCTATACTATAATAATAGCCTATACTATAATAATAGCCTATACTATAATAATATTATTGACTGGTTTTCGGAGTAGAACCGTCCATTCTTGTCGTTCAAAACAATACCATCAGGCAAGCATGTATCCTACATAAAAATTGTGACGTCATCCGTAGTTCAAGCGGTGGGAGGAGGGGGAATGGTCCGTGTGCAAAGTGTAAGTTCTGCCCTATTGAAAACACACCACACTGAAAGGTCGAAATTTATCAAATTAACCAGATTATTCATTTGTCCCATTTCCGCTACCTTCTCAGCCCCCACCCACACAAACACTACAGTCATTTTCTAATCCCCCCCCCACCCCACTCGGCCATGCAGCTGCCTCTTGGGAAACATCTAGTTCGATGCCTGTTGGGCATCAAGACCATTTCTCAATCCCGACTGCTTTACACAAGATTGATAGCGGTCGTTAAGGATTTCCTGGGTAAGGTTGAGTTGCGGTGTAATATCTGTACGATGAATGTCGATCGAGTAGCCGAGAACACAAAAGTCCATTTCATACAACTTTACCATCTTGGCCCAGGTATCCGACGTGTACGAATCTTCACAAGTCTTATGTAGACTTCGTGTGAGATGTCTGACTTTCACAGTACTAACGTCTGTTTTAATACGGAGACCAAGTACATCTATACTCTCCTCCCATTTTTCAAAAACTAACATTTGGTCGAGTCCAAAATTTCCATTTTCGCGGAAAATCATACCGACTTGGGTTTGGAGATGGTTTTCATCTTGGGTCTTGACGTGTCCCTCTGGAGCGAGTGTCATTCTGACAAAGGAGTTGAAAGATTTCCTGGTCTCGGCTGTTAAATTTTGTTTGGCCCATCTTCTGTCTTTGGCGTTTCCTCTATTCTGACCAAGATAACTCCAAGCCGAGATTAACCGAGAGCAAGGATGACGAACCATACAAAACTTGTGATAATTTTCAAAATGTTTTAGATTAAATTCTGAAATTTTGTGATGTCCACCTATTGCATGTTTCCTTCGTTGCTCTTTGAAGAGAAATGACGATTCAATGGAGGTTCCTCCCGTTTTCGGAATATGGATAAATAGAAGTTTCCTGCTATTATTAATTTGTGCAGTCTTTGGATGGTAATTAGGCATCGTTGCAACTGGTATATTGTGATCCACAACCAATCTGCTGTTATTCAGTTCTGGTAAATAAATGAGAATAAAAAAGAAGAGTATATATCATGCACACATGTCGACCATCTTTTTCGGGACGGCAACTTTTAGTGTTGAAAGATGTGGGGCCCGGACCGCAGTCCTCACCTGCCACCCCCCTTCCCATGGGTCCTTAAATCCGGCACTTTATAAATGATACATAATGATACTAATAACGTTAAGTTATATACCAATTTCTCAAAAGTAGGCTTTTTATATTTTGAAAACGTAAGCATATATGTTACCATTCTTTGTTTGCGGTGAAGCTACTTCTGAGCTGCTTATGTGTACTTCTTTATTTTGTTGTACACCAAATTTTATCTTATAATCTGGACGTCTAATTATTTCTGAGTCTTCTTCTTGCGATGAGTCGATACCCTTGAAGTAACCGTTAACAAATACTAAAGCAATAAAACATGAAACGGTGATTACAATTATTGCTTTGCTTCTTGAAAGTCCCATCAATTTCATGATGAAGTCCGAAAGTTCGCAAAAAATAATAAAAAGGAGAGATACAAACAAAAACTCCACTGGCCGTGTCTCTATGTATTGTACTTGAGTGCGCCTTACTCAGGGTTCTTAAATAGATATAGGTCACACAGAACCTAGAAACTACATCAAACGAACTCAATTGCACGTAGGACTATACTGTTTAATGCACAATGTCTAAAGAATACCTTTTGATGTCGAAGACTTAAACACTGTTTTCGAAGAATACAAGTAAATCAATATCAGCCGGTCTAATGTTTACAGTATTCACCTATATGCAGTTCTTTGTCAATAGTGCTTTTGTGATAACATCGCAATCCTGCAGCGTATTATACGGAAGCTTAAAAGTGCCATCAACATAAGAAAAGTTTGCCCCAATAAGTCAACATTTTTCAGTGGTTTGTTTAGATAACAAGATAATATCTTATCAAAACTCAGAAAAATGTTGGATTGCTCAGTTGCTTTAACACGGAGATTTTGGAAATTATCACATGACAAGAAAGAAATGATTGCATTGCTTTTGTAATGTCCCTCAATGTGTGGGTGAGAAATGCAAAGCAGAATGATTAAAGGTTTGCAGTAGGCTGCTGACTTTTAACAACAATTGAAGGTTATTTATAACGATTATTGCAGAGGACTTTGTTGGGAAGCCAGTGCAAGATGTTAATTGTCAGGAGGCAACCTTACATGCTCAGTATTGAGGGTGATCACCATTTTCAACAATACATCATCGTTAAAGTGGACATTGAACAATCTCTACCGTCTAAAGGTATCGCATCACAACTAGAGTATAGTGCAGGTCCGCCTGAGAGGTTTACCATTGTCGGAAAATAGCCATAAAGTGCTCAACTGTATTGATTTTGTTGTGGCATCTTTTGAGTTATTTTTTATGCTTGGATGTTGACTCGATGAATAAATTACTGATGGTCTAAAAATCTGGAGGATCGAATGTGATTTGAGGTACTTTAGAAAATCTTGGGTGAATCATGAAAATTCCGCAGCGACAGCTGGCAGATGGGAAGGGGAGCACTATTATAAACTTTGAGCTCTTCTAGCTCAAAATCTAAACGGTCATGGTGGCAAAAGTTGAATGTTTTATGATAGCCCCAGCCATTAGCTATCTTATGATGGGTAGGACATGTCAGTTGAAAACTTTTATCTATGCTCTATCTGCCTCGGAAAGTGACGAGTTTAGTGTGTAATTCAATGGAAACTATTAATTGTGGTGCGATACCTAAATGACGATGTCTAATATAAATTTGTTTAAACAGTCGTTCTTTTGTTGAGTAGAGTTTTCTTTACATAAAATGACAATTTCGATCGTACAACAACACACGGATTTCGTTTCAAAATGGTGAATTAAAATCGAGGCTTGTGCTGTTAAGTCTATGTTTATTGATCTGTACGCACTTCACAGTAATATACATGCAGTGAAATTATAATATTTCAAGGTTATATCTTTAGTAGAAAGCCAAAAATTACATTTAGTTACAATATAATTCCACTTTTATACACAACGGTTAACCAAAGTCACACATATATATTGATTATCGACTATATATGAAATAAACTTAAACTGGCTCTTTCGACAAAGGATGACTCACCATGATGAGTTACCTTGATATCCCATCATCAGTGAGTGTACATATCAATATGTTGCCATGGGTTGCTGGGTCAGTTTCGCGCCAAACGCTAGACCGGGCAGACGTCAACTGTTAATATGAATAATATCGAGGGAGGAAGAGTAGGGGAAGCAAGAAAGAGAAATGTCCACACGTCAACGACATTAGTTGAAGGTACTGTACATAGTAAGTATAGATGGACTATAAACAACTAAACAGAAGGTACTGTACATAGTAAGTATAGATGGACTATAAACAACTAAACAGTATGCACTTAATATGAAACTCAACATGTCGTAAACTTTTTATAATATCGCATTTAATATTTATTTTATCAGTCGCTAAAGTAGCAGTTCATCCCCGTACATAGTTATTTTCCAAATCTCAACGGATTACGCAAGTGAAACCTTTCTTTTCTCCGGACATACACACAATTTAGCTGGTAGTTACAGCCTCGAATGTTAATGACAATAATTGTATCATGTCTGACATATCGTACGAATATACAAAGTTGGCTACGTTTGATACCGTATACTTCTGCTCTAAGCAGATCTGAGTAGGGGAGTAGGGGAGTAGGAAGGAGAGGGGATCGGGAGGGGGCCGAGGGAAGTAGGCCTAAGTGTTCTTGAGACCCGGCTTGGCTCTCGACGTTTGATACCGTATACCTCTACACTAAACAGATCTGAGTAGGGGAATAGGGGAGCAGGGAGGAGAGGGGATAGGGAGGGGGCCGAGTGATGTAGGCCTAAGTGTCCTTGAGACCCGGTTTGGCTCTCGACGCCTTTAGCTAAAACTTATTGCCTTTGTCATAACGAAAAACAGCCCGTGGTCAGACGGCTGTTTGGTTTAATATCTTTTACCTAATCTTTGATATATGTAGGTAAATTTTACACAAGCAAAAATACACTTTTATCTGCATCAGTGTAAATGTCTCTGGTCCGGTCCGGACCAAATTAAACCCCATCCATAAGACGGCATATTATTTCATCGATTCTTGAATACTGCTATAGTATGCCTATATATTATGATTCCTGAGATGAATATACTGATATAGTATGCCTATATATTATGATTCCTGAGATGAATATACTGATATAGTA
>KN886494.1:35815-45920 GCA_000934455.1 Apostichopus parvimensis
ATGATTCATTAGATGAATATACTGATATAGTATGCCTATATATTATGATTCATTAGATGAATATACTGATATAGTATGCCTATATATTATGATTCCTTAGATCTCGCTCTCTCCAAGAAGACCACTACAAACCAATCCTATCCCAGACTTCTTATACTACTCATCGTAGGGATTGTCAGTGTTGTGGTGGTCCTCGTACTCTCTGCAACTTCCGACAAATTCGGCTCAATATTTGGCGGTAAGTTTCACTAACAAATAATTAATTTAACTTCATCATATCTTTGACGTTATTGTTGTATAATATACAATGATACGTACTTGTGAACACGTGTATCTTGATTCACTTCTAATAGCGATAGGATATTTTGTACACGTCATTGCACGCATAGCTCCTTGAAGAATCGAATATCTGAGCCTGCGTTTGAACCAAATTTACACTACGTAATTAACACTATATATACTACTTGAATGTATAGTTGAAATGAATGTTTGGTATGGTCACTTGATTGCCTAGATCAGATTGACAGATTAGATCACTACATCAAATAAATAGTTCAGATTACTTTAGATCGGATGATTTGATTCAATCACTGGATCAAATCACTATTAATGAGATAACAATAGATCGCATGACTTTTATCAGATCACTAGATAGATCAGATACCAAAATCAGATATACATCAGATAACTTTATCAATTTGAAAAGAGCAATGAGAGTTGTTGACATACACGATGTGCAACGGTACCATTGCTTCTGATTGGCACACTAAGACAAAGAACTTAATAAGTTTATGGATCGCCAACAACTTAGGGCTGAAGAGCACGGTACCGTTAATATTTCGATCACGGTTTTAATCCCGGTCTTTTCCCCAAAATTCTTTGTAGGCATATTCTACCTAAATTCTTTATATCTATTTTTCACTGTCAGGTTTCGTTGTTAATTTACTTACAGATAACTGACATCGCATCACTTGCGATAGGTTGACTTGATCAGAACACTAGATCAGATCAGATTATAATAAAACCATAAGTACCGTAACAAACAATGCGCATATCTATGACACGTGTATTTTGTGAAATGTCTTTCATCTAACACAGTATGTAAGCTACATGGTATCACGCCTGATGAAAGTTTCCACACCTTAAAAACCAACAGATGCACCGGTAAAGTGTTGTTTATAAAAGAACACTTAACTACTGAAAAATCCTAACAAAAAGATTGGCTATTCTTGTATCGTCTATGGTAATATTGACTTGTAACAATAGTCAAGGACAGGCATTATCCCACCACGGTTCTATTAGATTAGGAATGAAAATACCTTAGCGTCAATGGCAGATACTAATTAAAATATGATAAAGATTTTAGGTTATATAAACGAAATATTTTATTATAATAAAATGGATTTAAATCTTTGGTATAGGCCTGAATGTAGAATACACGTGCATGAGTTATGCAGTTTTTCAATTTTTGTCTTTAGAAACGAAATATTGTAATATAATGAATAAAGATATAAAAACTTAGACGGTCTAAATATAGAATACACATGCGCTAGAATTAATGGACGAGGATGGTATTGTCCAATAGCGTGGCAAATACAACATTATATCAGTGCAGCTATCAACCCAGCAGAACAATCCTAACGAAATATTAAACAAAATATTCACACACAAAAATCAACAGTAGATATATTAGCACAATCTTGCGTTTAATTTATAGTCTAAAGATGCCTCAGAATGAAATATTTGACGTCTATACTTTCAAGTTGTTTCTAAGGGGTGGGGATGGGCTGGGGGACACAGACCCCTCTCTATGGGAGTCAACTGTAACGACCCAAGAGCCATACCCTTTCCTCAACAAAATACTGTATTCTACTCTGGTCCTTTTCTAGAGGTGTACATGCGTATACCCATAGGCGTAATTTTTAGTTTTGTCCCACCACCTTTGAACCCTGCGCACGCCACTATATGTACCTTATACTATAGCCTCTTTAGAGTTATAGTTCATCTAACCATATTCACATCCAACAATTTCTTTCTCCCGGATGAGATGTAATTTTCTTTCTTTCTGTTTTTAAAGGAAGCGTCACTTTATTAAGTTTATTGCTTTCTGTTCCCCCAAACAGGTCGAGGTCAACATGTACTTGTAAATAACAAGATTCAAGTTCCTCGTGAATACGACCAATATAAAGATGTCCTTGAAGGAATCGACATCAAACAAGACAGAACAACACAACCAGGTTCGTACGAGCACAATATAAGTCATTTCACTTAAGGAAATAGAAGTTACATGCCAATCAAGCTATTGCACCAGTGGTGCCCTAACTGGGGTGCATGAACCCCCAGGGGTGCGTGAGACGTTTCTGAAAGTCAAATTTAGAGTACTTTTTGTTGAACTAAAATCTGATATATCATATATTTTAGTAATGTACAAAAGTCGTACCTATCGACAAACTCTTTTCGCGTTCCATACGCATATGTTGCCATAGTAGTACCGTACCGTGCATGTGATAAAAAAAAACCAGGGGCATCCGTCACATCGTGTGTGATGGGTGATCGATGCCTGATACAATTCGTGATCTGATCTTGAAGTTTCCAAATAAATATTTGTTAATCTCTTGTTTTTGTTTCATTGCAATATATACACTATATGAACTTGATCTTTTACGAAGCACTGTATTACAGTATAATAATGACTAAGATCGTGTCTCGAAAAGTTGGGGGTTCGTGGACAACTCTGACATCCACAGGGAGTTCGTGGGGAGGGGGGGGGGATAAAGTTAGGGAAACCCTGTATTACACAATGCTAGATTACCGTACCAAATGAAAAAGCTTCTAGACCTGCAATCAGAATCTATCCGTCTGGAAAGTATTTCGGGAAAGTTTAAACATGCCAGACTGATAAATTTGCAGCCAATATTGATGACCACTAAGCATTAATAAACCGCACTGTTCAAGAGCAATACTTGGGTGCATTAAACATATCGAAGTTGAATTAATTATTTATCGAGACTATCTACGTCAACTTTCTTCACTCCTCAAAGATACAAAACCTTCGAAACCAGTTACAACCAACAAACTTGACGGGAAGCAAGAAGGGAAGCCAGGTAGAACATCTAAAGGCCAAGGCTCACATCCTACTGATAAGGAAAACCAAACTGCAAACACCGGTGCTAAGGAAGGTAAACAGACGGAGAGGGCTCAGATCAGAAAGGGAACTACCTCGAATCCTGATAAACCTAGCCCAGGAGGAGAGGAGGAAGACAAAACTTTGTCACCAAAAGGTAAAGAGCCACAAAAATCTGCAACTAATGCCGAAAGAATAAAGCCATCGGGATCGGACACCGTGGCTGCGAAAAGAAATGCTTCTAGGAGCGAAGCAGGCATTAAAACGGCAGGTGATCCTGGGAGAGACTCTGCATCCAAACAGACTCCCTCGAACGTGAAACGGGACCAGTTAAACCAAGAACCAATCAAAAACGAGAAGGGTCCGTCGAATCAAGAAGGGAAATCGAATAACAGAAGCAACAAGAAAGAAGAAACACAACCACCTCCCGGCAATGTTGATCCGAAGAAAGACACAAAACCACCAAAGGCTTCACTTGACAAGAAAGTGCCAGCTAAAACTGCTCAGTCTACAAACGATGGGGAAAAGGTGACATTAGGTAAGGAAGCGAGGAAGGGTGGTACTGGTGGTAGTACCGTGGTAAAGAATGAGGGACGTAACCCACAGAAGACTAATGAAGGTGCAGCTGAGCAAAAGCGACAAACCACTTCTGATATTGGAAAGAAAACCCATGATGCGAAGGAAAAGGTAAACCCTAAGGGAGGAAGCAACGCTCAAGCGCCCTCTAACGACCGTGAGAAGGTTAAGACAACGGAAAAGAGAGACACTGATAGAAGTACTCAAGGAAAGAATGATGAACGTAAACAACAGACGGCTGATAGAGGTGCTGGTGATGACAAAACCAAGCCTGGTAACGGTGGATCAAAGACTGAATCAAACGCGAAGAAAACTGGTTAGGTTAAAAACCCGGTAGAGGGCGCAATTGAGGGAGAACGCAGTGGCAGAAAGTAACCACGGTCGCCGACCATGGAGAAAGACATTGGAAGGATGTTTTTTGTTAAATTAGCAGTGGTGAAACCAGGTATTCTATCTGAAACGTTAGCAAGCGGTTACTGGGGTGGAGGGAGGCGGGAACTGTCATGTGTACCCAGGGGTGACACCATGGTGGAGGGGGCATGAAGTGCATTTCCCTAATGATGATGCTGGTCCCCGAATTAAAACACGTCACTTCATGTAGGACCCACTTTTTTATTGCGAAGAAAGGAGGATCTAGGACTCTTTTTGGAGGGAATGGAGGAGTAAAGAAAATCTGATAACGGGAATCTTAGAGGTAGCTCACAGAATATTTTTGGTAAATACCAAGTTCAGACGGTGCGATCTGCTGCGTTTTCAAAGTTATAAGCCATTTAGGGTAAGTCACAATTAAGGGCTTCGACGCAAAAATTATATTTTATGTAAAGTAACGTTTGGTTAACCAATGAAATTTGAGGGGTATAGACGAAGTGTCCAAATATGCCCCCTGCATTTACTCGTAATCTGCACTTTCTGAAACAGATGGAATTTTGTACTTCCAAAAAGTATCTCCCCCATCTAAAATGATCAAAAATCAATTGTTTTTTGCTTAAACAACTTTCTCTCCATCCTTTGTCTACTAATCCTCTTACATCTTTCTCTTTTGTGTTCACCCTGCTCATTAACCTGTCTGTATTATGTGTGTGTGTTCGTCCTTCTGTTACTGTAACTTGTCATTTAGCCTCTGAAGATGATCCTGCTAGGATCGAAACGTTAGGCCCTCTTACACTTAAAACTACTTAAAGGGACTGAGAAGAGAAGCAAAAAGAAGTGAGAAATGATGGTGACAATAAATTCAGCAAAGACTGCCAGGGACAATATGTAAACACAATGAAACTTTACAAAACTCAAAGTTTGTTATTCTTCTTTCTTTCTTTCCATATTGCTACTATAGGGAGTAGATGACACATTGTGGTCAATTGACCATTTGAGCCTGTTATGCATGGCTTCTCAGTTCACATAGCAACGATTGTCATGCAGTTCAAACGGTTTTTGTCTACATCGTACTTTACTTAAGTGAAATTCAATTTAGCTTAAGATTAATTGAATTAAGCATAAGTAAAATACAATTCTACTTAAGTAAAATACAAAGCTATTCTACTTAAGCAAAATGGCTTTTCAATTTCACTTAAGCTAAATTGCATTTCACTTAAGTGAAACAGAATTACACTTAAGTGAAATGTGATTGGTCGATCAGTATGCTACTCATTGCGTCACTGTACTTGCCGCGAAGTCCGACTTTGTATACTATTATAGGTACCTCACCACAATTAGAGTAGTGTTCATCCGCTCAAAAGGTTAACCATTGTCAGAAAAGGGGTAAAAGTACCTAACGTAAAGCTTGTTTAAGCATGTTATCAGTAACTGTCATCGTTTGTTCTGCCTATATATATAATTTAAAGTACAGATGGTGGTTAAATGGGGAGGACCGAATGTGATATAAACCATTTTAGAAAATCTTTGGTTAAATGTTGATATTACTCCGAACGAGCAAATGGAAGGGTGGGGATTCAGTATGCTAAACTTGCTCCTCTTCTAGCTCAAAATCTAAACGGTCGTGATATGGAAGTTTGCAAGTGCCACGATAGGCCAAGATCACAGCTATCATGTGGTTGGTAGGATATACTAGATGAAAACTTCTACCTATGCTTTGGCAGGTCTTGAAAATGACGAGTTTAGTGAGTAAGTCAAAGGAACAATTAATTGTGGTGCGAGACCTATAGAGTCACGTTCAAGACGTACTAGTCACGTAACTATTTGCGGCCATTCCCCCATACTGCCATACTTATCCAGCTTTCGTTGTGTATGTACGAACATAACACCATACTTTCCCAAAGCTAGTGAAGCAAAGCTATGTTTATCACTGAGTCTGAACGTTGGACATTCGGTAAATGCAGCCAGCCAATCAATCGTTGCAAACTGTTGCTGGTGCAGTTGGAAGGACACTTTTGAGGGCAAGGGAACGACTACAACACGGCATACCACCAAGCAGTGGTACTAGTAGTAGTACCACAAGGCATGGTACCATGTAAACATTGCCCCCAGACCAACCACTTCTCCGCACGAGGTAAATGTTAAAAGGCTTGCCATACGACCGATCCTTCGATTCCACTTAAGCTAAATTGTATTTTACTTCAGTAGAATTGAATTTTACTTAAGTAAAATGCAAGTGTATTTAGCTTAAGTGCATTTTTATTCTACTTAAGTAGAATACAATTTAGCTTCAGTTAAATTCAATTTCACTTAAGTAAAATTCAATTTTATTTAAAGTAAAATTCATTTAGCTTAAGTGAAAAAGAATGACACTTTTACTTAAGCTAAATTAAATTTTACTTAAATAGAATTGTATTTTATTTAAGTAGAATACCACTAAGCTTAAGTGAAATTGAATTTAACTTAAGCTTAAAAGAAAGTGGTAATTTTACTTAAGTGGAATACACATAAACTTAAGTAAAATGCAATTTTACTTTAGTGTAGTTAATTTCACTTAAGCTTAATTGTATTCTACTTAAGTGCAATTAATTTCACGTAAGCTTAATTAGAATAACGAGGTAAATGTTAAAACGGCTTGCCATATGGCCGAAGGTGACCGCCGTAAGTCCATGTCTGGAAGCGTGGGAAAAATTAAGTGTGTGCGAGTGTGTGTGCGTCTGAGCGTGTGTCTGTTAATACCGCAATTTTGTGTTAAAAACTCCTAAACCGATTTTCAACGACACATGATATAGAATCCTGTGTCTCGCAGAAATCCAGAAGGAACGGTTAAAGTCCTCACGGTTGCCTGCAAAGTTGGAAAGATGTTCTTAGTCAAAACAACAAACAAGACATGATAATCACGTTTGATGACGTCATGAGTCGCGACACATACAAGGAATTACTTACAGTTTCCTCAGCTCATGAGATAAATCTCTAGGTTGACCTAGATTTCCATCATTTCTGCTTTCATTTTGTTGGTATAACCTAGCCCTACAAGATGGGCTAGTCTAGCCCTAACCCTTACCCTAACCCTTACCCTAACCCTAACCCTGCTGTCGGAGCCGCTGACGGAGCCTTTTTCTGCGGAGTAATGTGAATGTTTTTCAGAGATTATAAAATTTGACGATTTAAACGATGGGTTCATGTATACAGCTACAAAAGTTCATATGTAAATGAGGACAATGTTATCTCATTGTTTGATCTGAAGAAATTGATACAGATCTACATGCAGGAATAGTAACCAAGAAAGAGAAGATACTGTCTACTAAAGCAATACAAAACAACAAACAAAGATAAACACACACAGGATGGTTTATGCAAAAGAAACACAGTGATAGCCAACAACTGACCAAGAATTCATCAAGAAAACTAAACATTCCTGAAAACCGGAAACTGATTTGACGTTGATGTTAAAGAAACAAAACACCAACAATTATCTTTGCCTTATATGACAGATACATTTGTAACTTTGATAACTTTCCCCAAGCAGCTAAGAAAAGTTTGATTCTGTTTGGGAGATACTCATGTCTGAGTCGCTGCCATTTTGTAAATCTGTGATGTCATACTGCCACTATAGGATCTGAAACCTTTCACTTTTGTTTCAAAGTAGAATGATAACAGTGTTGACATCATTAGGTCATTAATGTAATGGCTAGCGGTCTGCATGGTATATTATAAATGAAGAATAAAAGTAGAATGATGGTTAGGTAGATTACCCCATAGACTTAGTATGGTAAGAAGCAACCATGTGGTCGAAGATAACAGCAATATTGAAAGTAGTCCATGGATATCTTATAACTGCGTCACAATTTCAGCGAATAAACAGATGGTTAGGTAGATTACCCCATAGACTTAGTATGGTAATAGGCAACCATGTGGTCGAAGATAACAGCAATGTTGAAAGTAGTCCATGGATATCTTATAACTGCGTCATAATTTCAGCGAATAAACAGATGGTTAGGCTAGATTTTCCCCATTGACTTAGTGTGGTGTTAGGCTACAATGTGGAAAAAATTGAAAGAATTCTCACAATTATTATTTATTCATTTGATTATTTCAAAGAAGGAAGGACTGACAAGAAATGTTACGAGAAAAAATAATCATCGCAAATGGCTTCTTGCTAAACGTTTATTCCAAATGCTATCAAATTGCGCGAATCGCGCAAACTCGCGGCAAATGCGAACCATGGGCCTGCATAAAAGATAGTGTAAACACTAGTTATATTGAGTGGAGGCAATGCTTTTGCAATATTTAATACATTAATTTTGATCTTTTTTTAACATCATGTGTAACATACTACATTATTTTACATTGTTTCATTAAGATGTATAATTTACATCATATTTTTGTAAAACAAACGAAATCAAACTTTTATTTCCATTGGGGGGGGGGGGATGTTTCCAATAATTTTTGTTAATAATGTGGTTACAATTTTCGAAGTCATGGCAAAAATACCACTGACCAGAAATAACTCATGTTTATTTTGCAATGGTTTAGTTAAGTTGGCTTTCAGGGTCTCAGCTATAAAGAATCATGTTGAGAGAAAAAGCAACAAGATTTGCACTATATTATGATTTTTAGGTACTTTTAAAAGTCAGTGAAAGTTTAGACAATACTTGGATAATTGCGTTGATTGTGTAATTTACAGGTTACTGACTTTTTGGTTGTTTGATGCTGAAGATAAGAGTGTAGTATCAAATGCAGATTTAGGGAGGTGTGGGGGTTGTCCACCCCCTCCCCTCCTCTCCCTCCTATCCATTTTAATTTGTTCTTGGTTAATTTGGGAGTTGGTTATTATGTAAATTTACAGGTTCTGTACAGAACTGTATCTGACCATGCATGCTACTTAAAGTTTATGTTGGTTTACCATTTCAAATATGAAAACATAATTCACGCCACATCGTTCCTTAACCTTATCAAGACAGGTCTTTTGAAATGATAATTTTTCCTTGTTTGAAAAAGGCTAAAATATCAATTATTTTAAGTATTGTTATTTTTATGGTAAATGTCATGTTTTTGGTCTGTTTACCATGTGACAAAAAAGACACTGACTTAATCTCTGTAAATCAACTTTTAATGTTTATTTGTTACTGATTAGTTCTGTATATATCCTTGTTAGATTTTTTACTAAAATTGTCATTATTGTTTCGATTTTGGTACTATCGACATTTCTAAGTGCTTTAAACAGCTCACATGCTGATTCAAACGAAACTCAATTATTGTAACTCAACTAATATGTTAATCTTTATAAATTTATTTTGTGGAATAGCGCCCTCTATTTTGCGCCCAACTGTCTACGACGTGACAGTGGTGAAACCCTCCCATGGGGTAATCCAGAGCAACCCCTCACCAGTTTCCACGCAGGCGCAGAGCGTACCCGAGGGGGTACTGTACAAAGTTAAAGGGGAGAGGTGGGTGTATGTTACATATTACTATACGGTACCTTCCAAGTACCATTGTATCCAACCAACACACTTGATAACCAGAGGCGTCCAGAATAGGGTTCAATTTGCGAGTGAATTGCACCATTGGGATATATGTCACTTTGATTTGAGGGAGCACTCCAAAACTGAACCTGTGTACATTCTGTCCCACAAATTCATATATATTTGAATATTTTCAACAAACTGGCACTTAATAATTACTTCATTTTCTTGTAATTCCCAAGAAAAGGTTACTTTCTCATTAGTAAACATTTCTCTTTTTATTTCAACAAGACAAAAAGGGCACTTTTCATAGAAAAGAAAAAAAAGGTAAACTTTCTCTTTACGAAAGAGGAGGTAATTCAGGTGGGGTAGAAAAATGGGCCTTGTAAGCAGTAATATGTAAGCAGTAATATGCTTTACTAAATCATTTGAAACAACGTAGATGTATTTAAAATAATCAAGGTGAAGAGGAAGCGCTGTTTTATGGGCACGGCCCAAATATCAGTTCCTCGAATGATTTTTTATGGCTGCCACCATGGGCGGGATTACGGGGGGGCAAGAGGGGGCACTT